>LPNX010840426.1:4965-30356 GCA_001517045.1 Pseudotsuga menziesii | reverse complement strand
ATAATTCATTTGAATGGTAAAAATCAAATCATTTTATTATTTACCACTTGGTGAGAGTATTTTGGAGAAAATTGAGCCAGATCTTCAGTCAATGATTCCGGGAGATTCCACCATCCGTTTCGAGCACCGTCAGAGCTAGGTAAATGACTAAACCTTAGTCTTTCCTTTTAATGCATTCTTTTTTTATTTTGTGGGGTTTTTGGGCAGTTTTAGTCAAGCCCTAAATCCAAAAAATGGGCACCGTTCCTGCCCCTTATGGGACAGGTGGTGCCCGATAAGAATTGCACATGTTTATCTGCACTCAGGCGGTGCCACCGCTCTATGCACACGACGTTCAGGGGGTGCCGGCCGTGAGTATGGAAACTTGAATGGGAAAGCAAAAATAGGAGTTTTTCAATGATTTTGGTGATTGATTATGTTTTTAATTATCCCATTGATTGTTTTTGGCAGGTTCTAACCGATCAAAAATGGTTGTATGGAAAGAACAGAAACACGACAATGATGATTCCTTCATTGAGGGAAATGAAAGGTGCATAGATACATTGAGGGTTTGTGGCCTCCTAAAATTCTTTCGCACTCTTAGCATGGTGTCCCATGAGCGATTGTTGGAGCATATCCTTCATATGTGGAACCCAGAGTAGCAATATTTCGAGGTGGGAGCCCATGTGTAGACTATCGAGGTAGAGGATATCTACTTTTTGATAGGATTATCCAGACAGGGTGCTCCTATTTCACTGACTAGTTCCAATGGAGGGGACATAACCACTCAGGAGTTAATCAACCGTCACTCCATACTTGGTACCAGAGTGTCTGGGAAAAAAATTCCCATTAAGAACGTGATGGACAATCCTCTCCATACAATTTTTTTCACTATGCAGAGGGTGGCTGGGAGCCAAGGAGCTCATCAGGCTTCCAAAGCACACATTCTATATGCTATAAAGGCCATGGAACCTATCATCTTTAACTGGGCAGCAGCATTACTTCCGGTCTTCAAGGACTAGCTGACCAAGTGTCGACAAGGAGAATCGAAACAGTTCGGCTATGGATCCATCTTAGCCTGTTTCTTCTTTGATCGGGTCCCTCATTTGAGGCCCTAAGTGGTATTTATAGAGCTAAGGGCGATAGACCCTCGTATGCTGAGGTGCATCAAATTATGTCCCACACAGGAGCAGGCAGGGACAAAGTGAAGTTTGGGGATCCATTTTTTCGTTGGCTGAACGACCAAATCCTCATGATTGAGGATTATGCATATGTGGGTGTTGACTTCAGGGGTGAACCTGATCTACCACTTACACCTGGTGCGCAGTGGGGAGACATTGGTAAGAAACAAGACCCTAAAATGGCAATTTTTGTTTTTGTATTTTTATTTTTTTTATTTTTTATGTGTAGTAACAAGACCTAAATATCTTCATGCAGATGTTGGAGTAGCACGACCTGGGGGATATTCCCCACTAGACATATGAGCAGGAGATCGGTTTGTTCAACATAGTGACGACCCAATGGGAGAGTTAGAGGAGAAGCTAGAGAGGTTGACTCTAGATATACTTTATGCATCGATTGATGACCTCTCCATGAGGTATCGGAGGCACACTGCAGGCATTCCAGGCCGCTTTAGCCGACTGCTACATAGAGTAGTACGGCCTGTCATGTGCTATCACGAGCACCACTAGATAGTCCTGCATGATGTAATACTGAAAGCTGATATAGCTTCAGGGTTTTGTATGATTTTTTACTGCCTGAAAGCCAGAGTGCTTCAGATGAGGTCTCATGACCTATTTTTTGTAAAACACTATATATATATAGAGAGAGACTTTTACTTCTGGTGTTTATATGCTCCAAATGGAAAATGTATTTACATGAGTTTATGTGTTATCTACAATTTATTTACAATATGATAAACTATGTTTGATTTTTAAGTTATGTATGAGAAATATACCATTCTAGGATATAATTTGCTAATGAGTCAGCAACTGCATTGTCTGCCCTAGGGATATGCCTATAAGTAATTACTTCAAATGACCTTTCCAACAAATGTACTCTCCGGAAGAGATGGAGAAGTACCAGGTTCCTGATGGTATAGATATGGTTCAAATGACAAACTACCAACTGAGAGTCCATGAATATTACCAAATCACGAACGTTCCGGGATGCAGCCTCAGTCAGTAGACCTATGACTGCCTGATACTCGACGATATTGTTGGTAGCTGGACCAATACAAACCACTCCTGAACTGACCAAATCATGAGCTCGGGAATAGAGAACCCAAGCAATCGAGGCAAGGTTCAATGTATAGCGGCAAGCACCATCAGCGAAGCCATAAAAAGCCATATGTTATGCATAACCAAAACATGGTATAAACAGTTTGGACACTAAACTCAAAACCATATTGAAAATACTAAAACCCACTGAAAAAGTCAAACAATGTACATATATATAAGGTACCATACATGAATGATCTAGGAATAGTACCTCTTTAGGTACAACCCATTGCGAGGTTTCCCGAAGGGGATTCCATCATAGTCCATGAGCTCATAAGCCCCTTTCTATAAAACTTTGGAAACGATAAAGGGACCGTACCACATTGATTCGAACTTCCCTTCCCCTAGTTTGTCATGTCTTTGATCATAGGTCAGAACTAGGTCACCTTCATTAAAAATATGAGGTTGGATAGACTTTTCATACTACACCTTAACGCATTTCTTATGTGCCTCATTGGCTAAGGCAGCATCTCGTCTAGTTTCGTTAAGATTGTTCAGGTATAGGAGTCTCTCCTCCTCGGTAGAAGTATCTGGGAGAAGTTCAATGGCAAGTTTCAAAGATGTTATTTAACACTGAATAGGCAAGATAGCTTCTAGTCTGTAAACTAACTGGAAGGGTGTAAAACCAGTGGCTGTTTTTACCAAAGTCTTATAAGCCCAAAGAGAGGAGAAGAGGATGTGATGCCAGTTGGATTTATGATCTCCAACCATCTGTCACAGCATGGTTTTTAAAACTTTAATAATGGCCTCAAATTAACCATTAGCTTGCAGATAATAGGGTGTTGAGTTTTCATGATGAAAACCCAGCTTAGCACTCAGTTCTTCCATCATCTGATTCCAGAAATGTGATCCATGATCAGTAACCATAGACTGTGGGACTCCAAATCTTGCTATCACGTGGTTGAACAAAAAGAGGGCAGCAGTCTTACAATCCTCTGCATATGTAGGCATAGCCTCAGCCCATTTCATAAAATAATCAACGGCTACGATGATGTAACCATGCCCCCCGGCTGAGGTAGGCTTACAATGCATAAAATCAATCCCTCGTTTGGAAAAAGGGCCAACGACAATGACGGGGTGTAACGGAGTAGGGTGGGCGTGCTTTTTCGGATAGAAATGTTGGCAGGGTGGGCATTTCTTAACAACCTCATGACAATATTTAAAGCGTTAAGGCCATAAATAGCCAGCGCGAAGGATTTTCTGGGTTGTAGCCTTCCCAGAGAGATGACCTCCGCATGCTCCAGAGTGGCAGTCATTCAGAACTTGTTCAGCCTCTTCATGAGTAAGGCATCATCGGAGAATGGAATCGATACCACGCTTATACAAAGTATCATTTAGGATAAGGTAGTATTTCGTGTGGTGATGGATACGGCGATGATCGTCATGGGATAAAGTGGGTTGAAATCTTTGTGTCTGGAGATAAATGATTAAATATCCATACCACGGATCAGTCGTTCATATCAAGAACACAAATTCATCCGAGAATGAATCACTAGGCTCAGAATCCGTCGAAGCACAAGGAATATCACACATCAGCTCAGCAAAGACCAAGGATTTCTTTGACGTGACCTTGGGAAACTCAAGGTCAAATTCCTGTAGGATGACTATCCATTGGGAATATTTTCCCCCTAGCACCTGACGAGTCAGGATGTAATACATAGGGTTCTGATTTTCCAATACGATGGTAGTGTGAATCAAGATGTAGTGACGAAATTTATGTACAGCAATGACCGTGGCCAATGCTAACTTCTCCACAAATGAGTATCGAGTTTCAGAATGTATGAGATTCTTACTGGCGTAATATATCATGTGCTCCTGATCATCAGGATTTTCCTGCACCAAAAAATTCGATGGTAGTAGTGGAGGAAGCAATGTATAAGAGAAAATCCTTTGAATAATTCGGGGGGTGTATCACAGGTGAATGGGTCAAAGCGTGCTTAAGATTGTCAAAGGCGCGTTGGGCTTGGTCATCCCAAAAGAACGGAGTGTCCTTCTTGAGGAGACGCATATAGCCATATGTTTTCTCTGCAAAATTACAAACGAAATAGCAAAGAAAGTTTTCTTTCCCCTACAAACTTTGGAATTCAACAAGATTGGTTGGGACTGGTAGGGATCAAATAGCTGCAATTTTTAATGGATCTATCCGGATGCCATCCCTAGAAACCATGAAGCCTAGGAGACATCCCATCTTAATGCAAAAAACACATTTATGTGGATTGAGCTATATATTATAATGACAGCATCTCAAAAAAATATCCCTAAGATGACCAGGGTGGTCCTCCCATCACTGTGAATGAGCTGGGAGGTCGTCAAGGTACGGTTCCACAATATGTTTGACATTGTGAAATGCATAGGACATAGTGTGTTGAAATGTAGCTCCAGCATTCTTCAGGACAAATGGTAACTTCCTATACGCAAAAGTTCCCCATGAGCAAATAAATGTCGTCTTGTGTTGATCGGCGAGCAATATCTCGATCTGATGACACTTCCAGCACAGTTGTCAATAATCTGGTCAATATGTAGAGTTAGAAAGTTGTCTTTGGAACATGCTTTGCTCAAATCTCTGAAATCGATGCAGACTCTAATGGTGCCCTATTTTTTATTGATAGCGACAACGTTCGATACCCATTCCGTCAGGGGCACATGATAAATAAACCCTGCTTTTAGAAGTTTTTCTATTTCGGCTTTGATAGTGGCAGCCTTTCGTGGATGGAATTGCGTTAGTTTTTACCAGATAAGTTTGGCCATAGGATAGTTTTTTATTTCATGAACCACGATAGATGGGTCTATCCCAGGAATTTATTCATAGGACTAGGAAAAAATATATCAGAATTCCTTGAAAAGTGTTTTGTATGCTTCAGATTCTTCTGCTGAGCAGTTCTGCCCAACATGAACATGCTCAAGAGTGTCAGGCTTGAATGATATGTCTATTGGATTTGTTTTAGTAATGTTGCATAGATTTCCTTCAAATTCAATGTTTTGCAACAATACAGGAATTTGAGGAGGATGGAAAATATCAATACTAAAGAGAGATGCAAAATCATGGCCTGCCGAACTAGTATTGGGGAGGAATGAAGATCTATGATGGTGATCCTCCCATATGGATTCATTCATACTCATGATCTCCATGATGGACTCCTCAGAAGGAAAAGTCTAGGAGATATAATCCAAAGTAGGAAGAGAGGGTTCTAACTAGTAAGGCAGGTGGTAAGGGTCTGAACCCACCAGATGAAGATCATCAGTGTGGTCATCGGAAAAGGATTGGACAACGTTGTACATTGCTTCATGCGGACTCAATGAGGTTGAATCAACAACTTCGTTGCCCTTGGGATCATAAAAAAATGAATAAATCATATTTACTGTTGTCGTTTCTATGTTAGGAGGAGCTGATGGGAACACCCCCATAAGGAAAGAATCCTTCAGCATTCCTACCCCAATCGACTGGTAAGGAGGAGGGCACTGATAGTAACATAGGGATGTTATTTTCCGTAGGGGTGGTAACAGCTGGCATACATAAATCCAGCTGATAAATTGTTACAATCTTCCCTAGATGTGGAAATTGGAGGGTTCGAAATACCGTCGAAGCGACAGCAGTTATGGCATAAAACCAATTTCTTCCTAGTAGGAGATTGTAGTCTAATAGGGCATCCACCAATTCCACTGGAACGGAAATAGTTTTGACCCCAAGATCAATCAAAAGTGTCGGTATAAGACCATGGGGTTAGAAACCTCATCCATTAAAGGCTTTTAGAGTCGTCGGTGATTTCATAAGCTCGGGAGAGTCGATGGCTTTCCAATAAGACAAGGACAAAACTGAAGTTGAAGCTCCTTCGTCTAGGACAGTTATAAAGACCTTTTTCCCAACTAATTTCGTTATGATTTGAAAAGTGAGTTCATGAGGTAGCCTAGACTTATAGTTCTCAACATTAAAATGAATCCGATTAGTGTTGCCTGGGTCTAAGGCTCCTAACGCGGTTAACAGGTTTTTGCATTATGTAGGACAACTTTGGAGTACATCCAAGGTAGACATTGCACATGGTGCCTGAGCAAGATCTTCAACGATGTTATAGTATTGTGTAGCTTGAGCATTGGGATTAAAAACAGACTTTCTAAGAGTACTCTTGGGTAGACACAAAATCATGTCGAGATTAGGTTTCTCGATAGTTAGGGGACCATTAGATGAGGACGCGGGAGAACCAGTGGGAGCTTTATCTGAAGAAGAATTATCTTCTTTTTTATCTGCAGGTTTTTCATAATTCTGACTTCAAGTTTGCAAATTAACAGTTTCCGAGGACATCATGTGGCGAATTTATTCTGAAGAACTAGAATTACCTTGATTAGACATGTGGTCTATCAGTTGTTGTTGAGAAGGGAAAGGATCAGTGAGAACTCTTGTTGTAGGGTTGGTTTTCAAAAATTTATTGATTTCTTCACGATAGGAACACTCCTTCATGAAGTGATCCCCTCCACACAACAGAGATGGATATTTTGATTTTCTCTTCCCTTTACCATTCTCATTGGTTGTAGGTTTCAAGTTCTCTTGTTGGTTTCCAGGTTTCTTGTTTTTTCCTTTACCTTTCTTTTTATTATTACCGGGTGTTTACGTACTTTGAATGGCATTCACCTCAGCAGAAACCGTAGGATTTGAAGAAGTAGTAGTAGAAGCATGGGGTTTCTTGGAAGGTTTTGTTGCTGATGCGGGTTGGATTGAACCAACAATCCCATCAACAGGAGTTTCTGCCGGTAGCTTAGCAGGATCATTTCTAGGGCGAGGATCTTAAGGGATCAAGTCATACAGTGTTTCGAACTGGGAATACACCAAATCCAGATACTGAACATGACTAATAGCCTACTCTTCAGTGACAACACCGCCCATAGCCACATCTCAGGAAATGGGTGGCAACAAAGACTTTGGAAACCAATTAGCTAATAGTTGGTCCGGGATTGGAGCTTTAATGAGCCTTCTCCACCTTCTCCACTCATGGATGTGATCCAATATGTGTGTGGAGTTGTTTTGACACAGAGAGGTCAAAAGTGATGTACCCATTTCATAACGAATGGGTAGCTGAAAGTGTGTGAGGAAGATAGTTGCCAATGCACCAAAATCCACAAACGAGTGTCGTGGAAGTTCAATATACCACTTCGCGTCCGTACCGGTCAAAGTGCGGTGGAAGAGTCTCAATCGAATAGAATCATCCATCAAGGAGTTAAATGAACACCATAAATGGAAAGTCATAACGTGATTTTTGGGATCATCTCCCTGCTTACCATCGAATTTTGGGATGTCTGATGGAAACTTTACAGGAATAGCATGCCATGAAGGGTTGTGTTGAATGGGGTCATTAATCAACTTGGAAAAATTGGGTAAGTCCAAAGTTGCTAGGAAAGGTAACTAACGATTGGGTTCCACGTACTGGTAATATTGATAAGGCATGTAACCACCAGTAGGGTCATATGTTGACTGATATACAGGTTGTTGAAACGTTTCATGAGATGATGTACTTCCTAAAGATTTACCTCCAAGGTTAGGACCACCAGAGCCCCCAGGACCATTAGGCCCGTTAGGACCATTAGGAGGAGGTCCACCAGGACCGTCAGGACCACCCGGATCACCGGGACCACCTGGACCGCCAGGACCACTAGGGGGAGGGCCACCACAACCCCAAGGACCACCAAGACCATTGGCAGGAGGGCCACCGGAACCTCCAGGACCACTAGGACCACCAGAAGGAGGGCCACCAGGACCACTAGGACCACCAGAAGGAGGGCCACCAGAACCTCCAGGACCACCAGGACCACTAGGAGGAGGACCATCGGAACCTCCAGGACCACTAGGAAAACCAGGAGGAGGGCCACCAGGACCTTCGGGACCATTAGGAGGAGGACCGCCATAAGGTGGTCCTTCGGCACCGCCAGCAGTATGGATATGTATTCCTCCCATCGCTGGCATATAAGACCAGTTGGGATTCCCCCACGGTGTAAATGTATTCCCAGGGTATGGAATTCCAGTGTAAGACATTCCTATAGGGGTGGGTTGATAATTCATATTCCCTACAGGTATTTGATTTGTTGGGTAACCATAACCCCATGACGGTTGATGAACTGCAGATTGTGCCACCGAGGGCTAACCTGAGATTGAAGGAGGGTTTACCACATTTGTCCTACAATAGAGGTTTGCCTATTATTAGTAACAATTCCATTAGTGGGTAACGTAGGTGGCACCGGGGGTTTCCCCCCGATGTTAGGAGGTACAGACACTACTAGAACTGAAGGTTTCCCCCCAGCCATAACAAGTATGGGCTGACTAGAGACAGACCTAGAGCTCAAAACTGTAGGGGCGAAATTGGAGGTTTGACCTGGATTGCGAGAAGTCTCACCATATGCTGGATGACCATAAAAACAAGATTTAATTTCAGCTAGAGGCCAAGGATCCATATTACGGGGAAGAAGAGCTGAAAGAGGTTCTTTATAAGGTATGGGGGTTGCTAAGATTGTATCTAATCTCTGCATTCTCTCTTGAAAATCATGTGCACGATGAATAGATGCTTGGATTTTTCTATATTCATCTTCACTCGGTGAAGATTGTTCAGGAGAGGGCCTATTTACCCCAAATGAGGCAATGGCCTTCCCCATAGAAGTTCTCCAAAACGGAGCATCTGGGCCATACTTAGGTGGAACAAGACTATCTGTACGACCTTTCACATGCGGATGAAAGGAAGTATCAGCCACAGGATGCTGTTGAGCCAAGGGATTAACATAAGAAGTGAATTGGTCTCCACTTTCTACAATTATATTTTCTTCCTGGTGGGAAGTGGTTGCAGCTCCTTGGTCGATGGCTTCCATTGGATTTTCTTCGGTAACAGGAGGAAAATAGGGTGGCAAGCCTTGATTCCTTCTGGAACGTCTCAACCAAAACTCGGCCATATTGGTATTAGTTATGAAACTAACCTAGGGTCTCAAAACTAATAACACACACAAAAATTTCTCCTACTCAAGCTACAGTCCAACAAGCAAACTTAAATGATAGGAGGAGCTCAAAAAGTCAGTCTCTCACCAAGATTGTCAAGTAGGTGCAACTCGCGATATACCACAAGTGTACGTGCATTGTAATCTCCCCGAATGTTGTTTTCGATGTATTGATCCACACAAGACGGCCAAAGGGTTTTTCTTAGATGGACAGGGTATCCTAGTGGGGTCTCCTGATATATGCAAGGTACGTGGGAGCTCAAATCAGTAGTAGTGTTGTCTAATGCACAACTGTTCACAAGGGGCCTTCCGATATACAATCGAGTACGTGAAGTAACTTTCTATATACCTCAAGGGTACGTGAAAGGTCATTCGATAAACCGACGGTACGTGGAAGAATCATGCGAGGCCCAGGTTGTAGTGCAGACAAGTAACGACAACTCCTACGTTAATGACGCCCGAACATGTCTCTAACCTATCACTCAAATTTCTATACAATTTTTAGGCCTATAACTACCATTAATTTTAAAGTGGACGGTTAGGTGAATGCATGAGATTTTGACAGAAAAGAAAAACCATGCAAGTATGAAATGCACGTTCATTCACTTTACCATTCAGATTATGCCTAATTACGGGAAGGAGAGAGATTCTTTTTCTTTTCAATTTTGCTTTGAAACCAAAAACTTCTCAAACAACTATATCAAACGAATGTTGATCTGAGAAATAAAACAATCAACACACTCCAAACTAATTTTTGAAAGCAATCAGATGGGATAGAGTCTCTTTTCCTAAAAGAAAAACAACCAACACTCAATATGCATATGCAATCTATTTTTTCAATTTTTCTCTAAAACATGGAAAGATCTAGCTTAAACTATTGATATTTTTTTCTTTTGATGAGATAATGATGCAAAAGAGACAAAAGAACAAAGGAATTTTGAAAGCTTATGAGGCTAATCAGAGGTCCAGTGACTTAAGCTCGATAAAAACAATGACCTAATCTCAGCAAAAAAAAATCTTTTTGAAGGCAAAAAGAAGTCTCCCACTAACTCTATGGAAAAATTAAAACAAGAAAATGATCAAGCAACCTTTCTCTTAGTCTTTATCAATGAATAAAAAGAGACCTAACTGAAACAACACTTTTAATCATTCATTTCAAAATCAAAACCAACAAGCATGGAAGCAACGAATGATAAACAAGCCTAACCTAGCTGTTGGATTTTTCAACCAAACAAGCTCTTACCACCAAAAAATTCCAACCATGAACACTCAGATTTATACAAACAAGCCTTGACAGTATAGGGATGAAAGCAAAATCAAAATCTACTTTTGCAAAAAATCAAAGAACAAAGTCTGGAAAAGGGCCTACCTGGCACCACATTGAAGGGATCACTGACAGAGCGATTTTTGAAGCAGCACCGCTTCTTGCTTACTAAACTCAGGCGGTGGCACCACCTATGGGTAACTGAGTGCAGGCGGTGGCACCCCATATTGCCCAAAGCACATGAGCGGTTCCCTGTAAAAACCTAGAACACAAGGAGAGTGAAAAAATCAAGTTACAAGTTGCAAAAAAAATATCAAAACTAATGAATCAACAGAAATACGGAGCATTTAAAATCCAGGTAACTCAAATATGAAGAGACCTGATGATTTCAAACCAAAACTTCACTAAGTCAGATGGTAGATCTGACTGAAAATAAGACTGGAGCTTGGATTTAGACAAGTGTTCGAAGACTAAGGAAGATCAGATCAACTGAAGCTTGTAATCCCCAGCAGAGTCGCCAGATTTGTTATCAGGAATATTGCATCTTCTGAGGACAGAAGTTGTTCCTCTGGTCTGAATGGTTCAGATCCATAACAAATGAGTCACAACTAGGTTGAAATACTTTCCCTAGAGGCTATAGATGCTTGGAATAAGATATCTCATGGAAGACCTACATAAACACATTAGACACATGACAACATCAAAGATACCAGAAAACTATCCATAGATCTATATCAGTGGCTAAGGAATCTGATAATACACATGTGAGATTATAACACAACAAATATATGGGAAAGGAACCAACTTTGCATTAATAGATGAAATGAAAGAGTTTACAACCTTTTGCTTTAGTGTCGATGCACTCCTTCAAAAGATTAACATCTCATCCCCGATAGCTCCAACTTGCTCCTCTATGCTCTCTAATGAATTAGGCCAGGATGTTAATTCAGCAGCATAACTTTATTCTTTTCTTCTCCCCTCAACCATGGAGTATGAGCCTGGTTTTATAGGGATCAAAAGGATAGGAATGGTTGAGAAATAGGTGGATGAGATGGCCATGAGATGCCCAAAGCATGGATCTCGATCTTAACTGACCCAGGTGAGTAGGGATAAGGATAGCCACGAAGCTTCGTGAAACCTCCATTTTTCACTTTTCACCAAGGGCACCTCTTATACTCCCTTATGACAGACCGGTGCAAGGTGACAACCGTGCCAAAAATAAAGGTGAAAGGCGGTGGCACCGCTTGTCTTCCACATAACTCAGGCGGTGCTGTATAAGGTACCGCTTATAAGCTTAAGGGTGAGAGCGGCGTTGGAGTTGTTATATGTAGGATCAACATCTGGAGCACTATTTTCACTTCAAGTTTGGGATTGAGGGCAAATAAAGGTGTTAGAGATCTTATCACATGCTGGTGACACGATTTGGGTATAACTTTTAACATGCCATTACAAACCTCCTTACCCAAATTCTCAACAAGTATCCCACCTTCTTCCCAATTTATAATCGTCGTGTCCTTAATATGCCAAGTTTAAGTGAGTGCAGGTATAAATGGGTTCATGTGAGTCATGCATGGATCCTACCTCATTTGATAAGCTTTAGTATGTAGTTTATTTGTGCATTTAGTTTATTGACACTTTGTGACAGTGCATTTGGCAAACATAACCAACCTAGGGTATAAGAGAAATTGATACCAACTTGTTTTTTTTATTTCTCCCAATTTCAACTTTGAGGTCTTGTTATCATGTATGCTCACTTCACTATTGTTGGTTCTTAACACATGAAAGAATTGTATGTCAATGAAGTTGTCTTTCTCTTATCTAATTATAGCTAAGAGATGAGAAAGAATGTAGTCCATCAAGGTTTTTGAAGAGTGACCATCAACCTTATAATCAATGTTGAGTCCCCAATGACAATAAGAGAGGTTGCCTTAATTGAATGGGTGATAATTGGACCTAGAAGGTGTGCTAATGCTTTTGTTTGATTGTTGGAAATTGTTCTAACACCCCACTCATGGTTCATTTCTGAAGTTCCTCCAAAATTGAGAATGATACCCCTCACGCATGCCACCGCTCAAAATGGAGGTCATAGTCGTAATATATAGTGTCTAGCCTTAAGGATGGCATGAGGGTGGGATTTGATCCACTTATGTGTGCATAAGGAGTGTAATGCAAGCCTCACAATTTTTACCACTAGCTCTAGTTGGCCCCATGGAAACCTCAAGGGTTGGACACCCTCATGGGAATTGAACTCTGGTCACTAGTGAAAAACTCATCATTCCTCATTCGTGGATCCAACCCCTTTGGACGATATTAGCGTATTATTCTAAATTATCCGAAGTGTTAGCTCAAGTGGTTTTGACATAGACATGAAATATATCCCCTCAAATTCAGGGGGGTAATGGGTTCAACTCTCTTCATCCCATCAAGGTTAGGCTCTACAATCATAACCAACGATTTAACCCATTTACCATTCATGGATCATGGGAAAATACTTGGATAGTTTTATGCAATATACATTTCATTAAAAAATAAAACAAACAAACAAACAAACCAACCAAACCAAACCAAACCAAACATATTATACTAAATTATTATTTAATATTATTAATTTTTCTAGTAATGAATAAATATTCTCATTTTTATAATGCAATGCCTCATTTCAACATAAACATAATTTGCATTTATGGAATGCATTTGACATATTGGGACAACCCAATGTCCTCATTTCAACATAGACATAATTTGCATTTATGGAATGCATTTGACATATTGGGACAACCCAACGTGATATTCAAGAGACATGTGGTGTGCACATTCTTCGAAAACATATTACAATTGTGAAACTATGATGTCATATATGCATGCAATATGGGAATGGAGGATAGATGTGTGCATAAGAGGGATAGAGATGTAGGAAGATGAGTTTTATTTTTTAAATGAAAGGTTTATTGTTTTAGTAAATTTTGATTTACTTAGATTGCGTACTTAGGGAGGATCATTGGTGGGGGTTAAAAGTGTACATACATAATGCATACCTTCATTCCCATGGGGGTGGGTAGTGGAGAGGGTAAAGATATGCATGGTATACAAATGCACATCTTCATTCAAAAAAAATAAGTGTAGGATGAGTATGCATTTATATATAAAAAAATAAAGATTTAAGAAAATGATTTTATTTTTTAAGAAAAAGAAATACTTGATTATTCAGTTAATTTAATAAACCATGATCCATCTTAATTAAATACTTTTCTTATAGTTTCGAGCTTTCATATAACACTAAAACACAACTTTAAAAAAAAAAATATTGAAAAATCTATTATATCTTATTCCAAAAAAATAGAAAATGTCAATAAAATCCTTCCTACCATTATTATGAACCATCATTTTATTCATTTATCTTGACCCCACACAAAATGTAAGTTATAAGGCTTTAGTCAATTCTTTTTTGCATATATAAAATTTCAATTGATCACATTTAAATGTATGTCTCTTTCATTAAGAATTAAATTATAATACATATTATATATAATACATTAATTCTATATTTAGGTTTTTATATAAAATTTCAATTGATCACATTTAAATGTATGTCTCTTTCATTATGAATTAAAATATAATACATAATATATATACTAACATAATACATTAATTCTATAATTAGATTTAATAAAAAATAGTAAATAAAAATAAATATGATAAATAAAGTCGAGCAAAGGAAGAAGTTTTATGAAGGGTATGTTAGCAATATATATATATATATATATATATATATATATATATTCTGTGCATAGGTTTAGGACAAGGTAAGTTTCGTTTATGATATATTTTCTTACCGATGTGGATAATATTGAATATTGAAATGAAATCGCAAAACATTGACCATATCTATTCTTAGAAAGAACGTCGCATGATCGGTATGTAATATGGCAGCAAACATGTAACTTAATATAATTTTGATCACATATTCAAAAATCATTATCTTCACCAACTTTAAATTATACTTCTCAATCTCTATAGAAGACTTTAAACTTAATAAAATTATACATATATACAAAATCAATACCCCTTAATAAAATTATACATATATACAAAATCAATACGAATTTTACTTAAGTTTTAATTTACATCATTTTATTCAAAAAATAAAGTTAATTTTTTATATTTATTTTATAATAAATATCAATTTAATGTTAATTTCTTAAATTTTTATTGATTTAATATTGATTTTATTAATTTATTTATTTAACAAAATAAATAAAACAATCATTTATCTCTCATCTTATAAAGGCTTTGAAAACTTAAAAGGAACACAAAGTACACGTCCGTTAAATGCAACCTTTCAATTATAACTTTAATTAAACCAACCAAAATTTCATAAATTGATTATTTTGCAATTGTATGATAAAAAAAATTCGCTTTTTCACAACAAAGCACCTAATAATATATACGTATCACACCTAATCACCCCACATTATAATTTGTTTTAACACCCAATCATATTGCACTTTTAAGATATTTTCAAATATTTCAGGCCAAATTATAATTTCTTTTAACACCTAATCATGTTGCACTTTTAATATATTTTCAAATATTTCACCCCAAATTATAAATTATTTTAACACCTAATCATGTTGCACTTTGGAGATATTTTTAAATATTTCACATCTTAAATTCATTTTCATCGTTTCCTTTTACATATCCATCACATAAACTTTATGAACTTACCCCACCTAATAGCAACAAACTATGGTTTATTTTTACACCTAATCACACTACTTCACTTTAAAATATTTCGAATTTTAAACTTCATTTTCATCATTTCATTTACCTATCCATAACATGCCACATCAACTTTATGAACCTAGTGCTTATTAGCTTTTATGAAAACGCCATGGTTGCATAATCTTTAGATTATTATATTATGGTTTTTTATTTTCTATTTGTATGTGAAAGTGTTGGTTAAATCTATTTTAATTTTTAGATTTATTAAGTGTTAAGAGTGTTCATCAAATCTATATAATTAGAATGTTTCTTTAGGTTTAAATTTATATGGATTTGATATTTTTCTATACTTAATAAACTTATAATTAAATTAAATTTATATTGATAATAATTATATATTATATTTATGTTATTTTCATTTTGGGATAAAATCTTTAAAATCATAAAAGTATAATTCAATTACATGTTATTTATATAAATAATAATATCTTATTTGAAGAAATCAAAATAAACTTTAAATTTGCTTTTTAGAAAATTCAACTCTATTACAATGGTATGTTCAATAATATTACCTCATGATAACAACGTAACAACAAACGTTGTTTTTTGAGCTTTTTATGGTCATCCAAAAACCAAAATTCTATTGCTTGTAAATAAATACCTTAAGATAAAGAAAAGACCCAAATAAACCTACCATTATGAATATGATGAATATAGTTTAAAGGATTAAGAAATTGCCATTTGTTTCTAATCATGGATCACTCAAAATTTTACATTTCCATTACAACTTTGAGGGAGCCATGGACACAAATGGTGGAAGGAGTACCATAACTTCGTAAATTTGTCCTTGAACTTACCTCTTGGGGTCATTGTTTAAGCTTTGATATTGTAAATTTCTACCATTCAAAGGGTTTTTATGAGGTTTGAGAGAAGCTCTAGATGACATTCGCAATAAAAGTAAGCCTTAATCAATGATTTTTCATTGTCGCATGATAAATCTTCATCACCATAAATTCATCAGTTTCCTTCAGCACTATACTTTCTTATGTAATTTCCAAGGCTTATTGTTTGAGATCTTTTAAGTGCTTGATTACCCCAGTGAGCAACGAAGCATTGTCTATCTACAAAACATAAAATGTAACACCCCGAAATGTAATGATGTATGTAACCATGAAATAGCTAGAAGTCAGACATAATGGTCTAGGTGGACCAAATTTATTTTAATGATGTACAATGTATTAATATAAAATCCCTAACAATTACAAATGAAGAAGGATGAAGAATAGATGAGGATTATGATTCCACAAATGAAGGAAGTGAGAAAGGGGGTCTAAGGGGAAGGTGACCCCGATGACCCTAGTGACTTATCAATCTAAGTCATTATCCATTTCTTGAAAACCTTATATAAGGATATTATCCTAAGTTTCCCAAATCTATTTTATTAGAGTGGATTTATTATCCTTAGTCTTATTAATTACCTTGAGTGGGGATTAAGAGGAGAAAATTGTGCTCCTCATGAGTACCACATGGAAAGTTATAGCCATGCATATATAATGTGAGAATTAATCCTAGAGTTCATTCCTTCTAGGATTTGATGTTTCATTATATCCATCACCCATCTGAGGTGTGCCTCAGAAAACATGTCCTACAGTTGACGTCCCTGGAGCCTTGAGACGAAGACTCCCTAGTTAGCTTGTGCTAGAGCACTGGAATGGGATGGGGACAGCCTAAGGGACTGTCGAGTAGAGAAGAGGGTGTTGGATTGTGTAATGATGTCTAATGAGATGTCATAAGATGTTATGATGTCCTAACTAGTAAAGAAGGCACACTTCTCTTCATAACTCTCTATCTTATGTAAAGTAGTTATCACACATGCATTATGGAGTAAAATTCTCTTATTATCGTTCTTTATCTAAGAGAGGTGGAAAAATATTTATCCCACATTTGTTATGGGATATAAACCTTACATACCTCTGACTATATAATAGAGGTGAAAGAGACCCATTGGGTACATGGAAAAGCTATTGTGAAATATTGTATAGTTGTGATATAAGCATATGTGGGGGTGGTCAAGATTGTAAGAGATGAAGTTTCATGAATAATTAAAATCTCAATCCTTCACGTGAATGATTCCCCATTTGAGGTTTTTCCATGTAAACTTGGTGTACCCTCTTTTCTCTTTCCTTTTCTCTCTTGCTCTTGTTATTGATTATTTGGTGCCTGTGTTGAGAGGAGATTAAACTAGTAATATTTTTAGTATTGATTTAAATGTTAGTAAATCTATTGTTATTTGTTTATGCATATTTCTCAATAATATAACATGGTATCAGATCCATGTTACTAATCTCTACCTACTTCGTTAATTTTTTGTTAAAATTTATTTTCAAGCATCAAATTTATTCAGTAATTTATTGAGCCCTCCTTCTCTTATAGATATGCAATCAGGTCTGGACAACCACTTAGGGTTTATATTGGATCTATGCATTTATCACATTTATGTACATTTTTTTAAATGTGACCTTACCATTTTGTTCGTACTAGTGTATTTAGCTAAAATCAGCTATTGGTTCATCAAATTTGGCTTTCGTTTACTCAAAATTGAATTTATCAGCCTAGTCTAGCCTACGAAATTTTTTTTTTTTTAGCCTAAAGTTTTTGGGGCATTTTTTGGTTCGGTAATTCACCAAGCTAACTTTATTTAGTGAGCCTATTTTTTTTCCAAACCTAATATATTTTGATCCATAGGTATAGCCCTTTTGCAGTGAATGTTTTTTGCCAGGTGTGATTTTTCTCGATCTACCTATGGGGTCGCTTCCCTCACCTCATCACACACTGTACAAATATGTACGGTCATGTTTTACCCCTTTCTCTATTAAAAAAAATTGTACAAGGTGGAATTGAGCGTTTTGTGCACAATTTTCTTTGTATGGGTCATATTTTTCTTTTTGCATGTTGTATTTCTCTTTGTTAGGTGAAATTGAGGGATTTTGTGTCTTTTTTTTTCATTCACAACCTTTACAAATGTTGTATGGCCATTTGTTCTTATTTTTTGTGCATATTTACCAGTTTGTCTGCAACATGTTTCTCTCTTCCTGCATTTTACCCATTTTCCCACAACCTATCCCCCTCTTCCCATGGTTTGTCCCTTTCTAGCCACGATCTGTCTCTTCCTGCCTACGTTTTTTCCCTTATGCTCGTCGTATAGGCCATATGATTCTTTGTTGTTGTAGGGTTCCTGCATTTTTGGATGTTGTGTTTTCGAACTAGCATAGGGCTAGGGTTTTCAAATGTGGTCTATTTGCCAGTGGTTTGTTTTATGTAATTCTATTTTACACATTTTAAATTTCATATATTTCATAACTTTGTTTCATTTTTAAAAAAATTTAAAATTTAAAATTTACTTAAATTCTTTTAAATATATTCTATTTAATTTTTAATATTTTAAATTTTAAAATATTTTTAATCTTTAAATATATTTGAATAAGTTATTTAGTTTATGTAATTCAAATGTTTTTTTAAATATATTTAACTTCACACACGCACACACACACACACATATATATTCATTAACTTTGGTTGATTTTTCCTTATGATTAGCATTTTGTCATTTTTGCACTAGTTTAACTGTTTCTGAGGTTTAATCACCGTGACTCCATAGATTGTTTTAGTTCCTCGATTAATTGGTACTAATTATTTTGCTTGGAAGAGAAAGATGATTGACATTCTCAAGTGCAAGAACCTTTGGTGCTTAGTCAAGGGTGAACCTAAAAAACAATCGATGCCAAAGACTTGGATATATGGGAAGAGCACTATGATCAGGCTAGAGGACTCATTGGTCAAAATGTTTCATATGGTTTAGAGGTGCATGTTGAGGCTAAATACAACTCATTTGAGGTATGAAAAACTTTAGCTTCTTTGTATGATAAATCTGATGAAGGGGAGGCAGGTGTTGGAGGGATCATCTTTGATCCCAAAGGAAATATAGTTAAATCCTTTTCCTGGGGTATTGGAACAAAATCAAATAACGAAGTAGAATTGTTGTCAATCTATCATGGCTTGAAACTAATTGGCAGGAAATTCATTCCAAAATTAATGGTCTTCAACAATTCCATACAAGTCATCCAGAAGATGAGATATGGCTACTATAAAGGCTTTACCAGATGTAAAATAATTTACGACATAATTCTTCTTTTAAACTCTCCCCCTCAAGTGTTATTTTTTCACATTCTCCGGGAGAACAATGGTTTAGCCGATAAACTAGCTAATCTATGTGTAAGAATCCCCCAAGGTGTGATTGTTTACAATGGACAAAAAAGGTTATATAAATTTGTTCCCTAACTCACACCCCGTGGTGGGTAGCATCCCCTCCTCATTGACCAAGAATTATATGTATCCTTCTCTCAACAGGACTCGTAGCTTTCTTCCTACCAAGTGACTTCCACTGCTAGCAGGAATGAAATTTCCTTCCTCTACTGTTGTACCCTCGGGTTTAGATGAGGCAGTTCGCACAAGCTACATGGCAGACAAGGTTAAGTGTGAATGAAGTTTTCATGTCCATACATTGTATGCAGGTTCGAGTGAAGAGGGAGGCATAGAGCAGCTTCAGGGTTTGTTTGTAGGTTTTTTGTTCTGGTTTGGAACTGTCCCCAAGTTTTCAATGGAAAAGAAGGACATCAATGCTGGGTTTTCCAGGCTCAGGTCTGTCCAAGATGATATCAAACACCACCTGCGCAGAGTTTCATATTTTTTTGTTGTGAGTGTAAAGTATAGCAAAGAAATGGTATCTTATATCCGGTATATTACAACCCAAATTGGTTGTAACGACTCACAGATTGACGACCATGACAGTGATTTAAAAGAGTTGATGGGGACTGTGGACATCATAAAAGAAGAGGTGTTGAAGCTCGCCAAGATGAACCAGTGCAGTCATTGCTAGGAATCACCAAGCAACGAGGCCCTCCCCATGGAGGAAGTTTCAGTCACCCAGCTTGTAGGTCAGATTGGAAAGAAGATGTATCCTTGCCAACCATCTTTAATGTTTTTTGCATCTTTTTGAACCATCGGTTTGTCAAAATTTACTCTTCTGATGTTATGATAAAGAGCAAGAAATATGTAAGGAATTTCAGAATGATGGGTTTCAACTTTAGTTGGTTTTATCCTCTCCTTCCATACCTCTATGGACTTCGGGATTTCTCCATTTTTGTAATGAATGGTTGTACATAGCCTTTTTTTTCTTAATACCATTTTACCTTGTTTCTGTTAAAAAAAAATCGATGATGTTTCATCTTGTTATCTTGAGAAGAAGATTCATGAGCTAGATCCTAAATATTTTAACAAAATTGAGCCATCTATTCTTGAATTAAAAACTTAATAATTGAGGTAAAGATTACAAGAAAATTGATACTGCCCTTATTATTCTTGTAGAGCAAAAATTACCTTTTGTCTTTGATTTGTTCATTCAAATTAGGAATAGGGCTATTAAAATATCTAAGGGATCTATGAAACCCTCTTTTGAATATTTTTGTAAAGGTTTGACTTGTGAGCAAGATAGATTGATTTCATCAAGTCAATTAACTATTAGTAAATCTCTAATGGCACACAGTAAGAAGAATCCTCGTAAAGGTTTTAATAAGAACCATGAACCACATATTAATGGGCCATCCCATCACACTTCTATTAATGGTTCTAATGATGTCCTAAAAGGAAAGTGTTCAAGATTTATAAGTATTGTGGAAAACCCAACCAGCCTAAGAAGTTTTGCTATAAAAAGAAGAAACACATTGTTCAATCCAAGAAGTAATCTGCTGAGGAACAACATGTATCTATTTGTTCCTATTTTGTTCACATGGATAATACCTCTTCTTCTCTGGAATGGATTATGGATTATGGTGCTTCTAATCATATGACTAGTATTGTTGCTTTGTTTTCATCTTATGACATTAATAAGAACACAACACATAAGTATTAATTAGTGATGGTAAACAATCTTTTATCATAGGTTTTGGTGATATTAAAGTTCCTAATGGTACATTGGAAGATGATTTTCATGTTTAAGGCATGCCCATCAAGTTGATTTCTATTTATTATGCTTGTAAAAAAGGTTATAGTTTGAAGCATGGCTAGATCAATATGCTTCGAATGATATTAAAGATAAATTCAAAGTTATTTCTTTTGGACTTGTTGATCATGAAGTTAGTTTATTTAAATTTATTAGTTTTAATTCACATAAAAATCAAACATTTTATTCCTATTTTGCTCACACTAACGAACAAAGTAAATGATGGCATGAAAGATTAGGTCACTTGAATTATGGTAAAATGCAATTGTTATCTAAAATGGTACTTGTCTTACCTACAATTTCTTCCACTAAAGGTGTTTGTGAGCGTTGTGTGCTTAGTGAACATCATAAGGAAGTGTTTGATAAGGGTAAAGCCTCGAATATCAAAGAACAATTGCAATTGATTCATGGTGACATATGTGGTCCTTTTGAAACCCCTTCTTTATCTCATGATGTCTATTTCATTACCTTTATTGATGATTATAGTGGGAAGAGTTGGGTTTATTTTTTGAAACATAAAAGTGAAGCTTTGGTGTATTTCAAAAATGTAAATCTTTCGTTGAAAATGAATATGGTAAAATTAATAAGACATTGAGAGTTGATAATGTTGGGGAGTTCACTAAAAATGAATTTAATGCGTACTTATCTAAACATGGTATTCAACATAAAAAGGTTGTTCCTTACACACCTCAACAAAACGGGGTTGTCGAAGGAAAAATGGAACTTTGGTTGACTTAGATAGATGTATGCTTTATTCTAAAGGATTACATAAAATATTTTGGTCTGAAGCTATTTGTTGTGTTAATCATATTTAGAATGGATATCCTACTAAATATGTTTTGCAGGTTACTCGCAAAGAAAAATGGATTGGAAGGAAACCTAGTATTAGTAATTTTAATATATTTGGCAATGAATGTTGGCCCATATTCTTGATGAGAAATGGAAAAAGTTAGCTCCCAAGTTTCACAAATGTATTTTTATTGGTTATAGTGAGGATTCTAATACTTACAAGTTATTTTCTCAATCTACCTAATGTGTTATCATCTGGAGGGATGTTTAGTTCAATGAAGTCTCTCCTCCACCTGAGTCTGTTGAACCTTGTGTTACCTTGAATTTTCCTTCATATTCTGCTACTCCTATATCGATTACCCCTTCCTCTATTTCAGTACCTGATCTAGATCTTATTTCACTTACTTCTTCAAGTGATCCACGTGACCTTCCTAAAGATCCTAGAGTGGTTCCCACTACTACTCCTCTTCTAGTTTGACAAACACTTGAATATGTAGGTTATGAGGTTTGTATTCCATCTGATGCTCAATGTAACTAGATTTGGATTTGCTCTCATGACAAAATTTCTGGCCACGGATAATCCCTTCACATGTGCTCAAGATAAAGATGAACTTGTGGGAAAAAACAATGATTGCAAAGTATGACTCATTAATGAAGAACAAGACTTGGACTCTTGTTCCCCTTCCTTCTATAAAGAATTAAGTTGGTTGTAAATGGGTTTATAAACAAAGTTTACTACAAAAGGACAGATTGAAAGATATAAGGCCTGGTTAGTCACTAAAGTTTTTTCTCAACAAGAAGGTATAGATTTTACCAAAACCTTTGCTCCTATTGCTAAAATGAACACTATAAGAACCATAATATGTCTTGTTGCAACTTTTCAATATTAATTTCACCAAATGTATGTTAAGAGTGTTTTTCTTAATGTTGATCTTCGTGAAGAAATTTATATGGAACAACCACCTAGTTTTTCCACCTCTGAAAATTCAAGTTTGGTATGTAAATTGAATAACTAGTTATATGGTCTTAAACAATCACCCAGAGCTTGATATGAGAAAATTGATATGATTCAAATACGTATGTCAAGTACTTTGATAATTATGTGTTCATTGTGGTTCTTTATGTATATTATATAATCCTTGTTGGAAGCCATCTTTCACTAATATAGGAATTGAATAATGATCTTAAGCAACAATTTGAAAATGACAGATTTAGGCCTATTGCATTATTTTTTGGGTCTTCAAATTTGGAACATGGATCATAGGGTATTCCTTTCTCAACCTAAGTATGCTTCTAATTTACTAGCATGGTTTCATATCAATGATTGTAAGCATTCACCAACACCATTTCGGTACAAAGTAAAATTAATTGTTGATTGTGACACTCCTCTTGTAGATGCCACTCTTTATTGTCAACTTGTGGGGAGTTTGATATATTTGACACATAGTAGGCATGGTCTCTCTTTTTTTGTTTGCATGGTATCCATTTTTTTGCAAAAACCTCACAATATCCATTGGAAAGAAACCAAGAGAATTATCAGATATCTTCAAGGGGAATCACACTATGGTGTTTTCTATTCTAGTAGGGATTCAATTTCACTTCTTGGTTATATAAACTATGGTTGGGTTGAGGATAATACATATAGAAGGTATACTATAGGATACATCTCTTTACTTGGTTCAAGTTCGATTTCATGGTCCATTAAGAATTTGAGAACGCTTTCTCTTTCTTCTTGTGAAGTAGAGTATAGGGAAACCAAGGAAGCAACTAAAGAAGCAATATGGATCCAACATGTTCTTATATACTTGGACTGCTTCAGAATTCTCCTAGTGAGTTAAGATGTGACAATAAGAGTGAAAATTAGCTTGTATATAATCCATTGTATCAGTCCAAGACCAAACACATTGACCTTGATACTCATTACATTCATGATCTTGTTGCAGATGGTGTTATTTGTTTGGAGTATTATCCCATAGAACAACAAGCATTAGATATATTCACCAAATCGATGATAGAGGCGAAGTTTGTGCACCTTCGCAACTTATTGTGAATGTAGGAAGTTGTCATCAAGGGGGAATGTTAATGTAATGCCATCTTCCTCCATTTGTGTGTTATCTCCCTTGTCATGATTACAGGGGAATGTTGGAATGTGTAATGCTATATGTAATGATGTCTATTGATATGTCATAAAATGTTATGATGTGCTAAATAGAAAAGAAGGCATACTTCTCTTCATAACTCTATCTTTTATCAAATGAGTTATACCACATGAATCATGGAGTAAAATTCTACTATTACCATTCTTTATACAAGAGAGGTGGAAAATATTTATCCCACATGTATTATGGGATGTAAATCTTCCATACCTCTAACTATATAATATATGTGAAGAAAACCCATTAGGTAGATGAAAAAGATATTTTGAAATATTGTAAAGTTGTGATATAAGCATATGTGGGAGTGCTCAAAATTGTAAGAGTGGAAGTTTCCTGGAGAATAAGAACATCAATCATTCTCATGGATGTTTCCCCATTTGAGGTTTTACCACATAAAATTGGTGTACTCTCTCTTCTCTTTCCTTTGCTCTCTTGATTTTGTTATTGATTATTTGGTGCTTGTGTTGATAAAAGATCGAACTAATGAGATTTTCATTCTTGATTTACATGTTAGCAAATTTATTGTTATATGTTTAAGCATATTTCTTAATAATGTAACAGGGGGTCCCATTCCTCGTGGTGTGTAGGTTGATGGGGTATAAATTCTAGTGGGCTGGGATGGTTGTAGATGGAGTTTGGATTTAGAAAACTAACTGGTTTTTGCATTGGATATGTGCCTAAGTCACAAAGGACTATGGTACTTCTTTTATTATTTAGGCATGGTTTTTAGTTTGGGTAGATCTCACAAGGGGATGGTGCCCCTCCACCATCTCTTATCCTTGGTTGAGGGTAAGGTAAAGTAATAAGGATGTAGGGTGAATCCGCGGACCTGGGTAACACTTTTTGGCAAGCGCGTTTTGGAAAAAATGAAAAAAAGCACCTCGGTCGAGGGTTTAACAAGCCCTCGACCGAGGTTTTCATATCTCGACCGAGGTTTTATCAAGCCCTCGACCGAGATTCTTTTAAGCCCTCGACCGAGGTATTTACTAACCCTCGATCGAGCTATTAAAACCTCGACCGAGGGTTAATAAATAACTCGGTCGAGGTATGTACCTCGGTCAAAGTATTTACCTCGACCGAGGTGCCTGTATAGAAAAAATTATAAATAGGGGCCGCGGGCCCCCACCGTTTTTTTCACAAAACCACAGCGTGAAAGCTCGACCGAGATACGAAGTGAT
>LPNX010840366.1:0-30247 GCA_001517045.1 Pseudotsuga menziesii | reverse complement strand
TTGTCAATTTCCAATTCGAGAACCCACACTCAAAATTTGAGCATTAGTGAACAACCATAATCTCTTTCAAGCTATCTAATGTACTGTGGTGCACTTCTCCAATTGATCTTAGAACTAAGAATACCCATTGCTCAAATGGACCAGAACTTACTTTCTGCATACTGTTTTATTTAGGAGCCATCTTCTGGACTCCCAGCATGTATCAACACTTTTTGTACTCATCAGTCCCATTGATCTACTCTTGTCGTCATTTGTGATATTACTAAAATTATGCTATCGTATCTTATCTATGCAAAATGGCCAATTCTAAACTAAGAATAGTTTGGAATTAGATGTTTTCAACAAAAAAAACTTGTCATGGAAAACTGACAACTTCCAGAAATGAAATTGATCACCAGGTACATAAACAGCTCTGCATCTAACAACCAAAAACTAAATTGCATTGTCATTTGTTATATAGCTATGTATTGTGGGATTAAAAGAGACCTCGAAATGACCATGAAATGTGTATTAGACCACGAAATTATATAAATTAACAAATTAAATGTCAACTGGGCCCGGTTTTGCCCTAATCCCAAAGTGAAACGCGGCGTGAGGGAGGTGATACGCGGGTGAAACGAGTTTCCATCTGTCTTAGACGCGTTTCAGCATCGTGGTACGGCTTCCTCCTTTTTGAAACGCGTTTCAAAGGAGTATCACACGGGTTTCAGCGTTTCCTACCGGAAACGAGCCTGGTACGGGGGGGTTTATGACGTTTCCTGCAACTTAGGCTGGCCCTAAAGGGAAGCGGACAATTGGCCACCAAATGTCCATATGTATGACAGCGATGACACCGAAAAGGCACACCCACATAGTCGAGAATTTGCACAAAGTCCCCATCCTTAGACTGTACAGTTATCTCAGAGGAGAGTCCCATGTGCAGATCAATTTTTACCAGAATTTTGGCTACCGTATACTTACCAGTCTCCAAAAAAGATAAATCAGCACATACATATTCACCCAGATAATTCCCTATTTCAGCAAAACGTTTCTCATTCCATAAATGCATGGGAAAACCTGGAAGTTTTACCCACAGAGGCTTTTGCGAATCGAAAAAAGGGGTCCAGCTTTTCAAGACAATAGGAACCCCAAGCATAGACCACTGCCTTCTTAGGACCGCATCAACCTCCTCTTTACTGTGCAAGATGAAAGAAAACCACCCTTTAGTTAAAACCCGAACTTCAGGTGCGGTATCCAACAAGAGATTCCACTGATCTGCCGCCCACCTCCGGAGAAAACCACGTCCAATACGTTTGCCACGGACATGCCCAACCACTGCTGTTAATGACATATCCTCTGCCTCTACTAATGAAACATCAACCCCCAGCACCAGCTTATCTCTACGCTTCCGATCTTTAACAGCCTTTGGACCTTTATGAGATCCCCCCTTCGCTGACCCCCCATGATTAGGGCCTAATATGGAATCGTTCACAGGAGACAGTTCATGAATGCCCAGTACAGCTGCCGCCTGACCACTGGAAGAAGTGGCCGCCCTAGGTATCTCCCGACCTCCAATACCCAAGTCAGTACCAATCCCCTGACCAGCTTCCGACACTTCCCATGCCCCCACCGAAAAAGAAACAAAATCGCCCTCCAGACCCTGATGTTTAATACCGCCTCCAAGAAAAGGGGAGAGGCCCTTTTCTGGGAGCTCCTCCGCTGAAAGTGCAGGGAAATTTGTAAAGCACCCGATCTGAGGGGAGAGAGTACTCCCGAGAAGACCAGCGAGGTCTGGCCGATCTACACCCAAAGCCTCAGATGTCTTAAGGTGTGTTAAATCCGCCTCCAGACCCTCTAGATCCACCGATTTGAAAAGCGATGAAATCCTTGGGTTTATAGACTGAGCACGTTCATTCCCTGCCAACCCCACTACCTCCACGAGCCCAGTGGGGACCCCTGGCCCCCTACCAGTCATCAAAGATCCAGACAGTGCCCCCTGCCGACCCAAAGCACCAGAAAATCCACCTTCAACGAAAATATCTCTTTCATTGACCCCATCCGAGGTGTAATCCACCTCCTCCTCCATGCCTCCCCACCAAACCACTCCAATGCCTATCAATCCACAGACCTGAGCCCCAAGAACAGGCTGGAAACAACCATAGTTTGTTTTATGTGATAAGATATCGAGTCAATGATCAGGAATATTTCCCAATCTAGCAACCATCTTCAGCGGTCAACCTTGTAGCGACTTCCAAAGTCCTCCTACATCAGTGATCTCTGGTTTCCAAAGAAAATCCAGCAATCTATGCAGATCTGGATCAGTGATCTTCCAAATCCAACCGTTTTGGCAGATCTGAACCTTGCGATCCAAACTCCACCATCAATCATTCCTCCTGATCGCCCTTCATTCATCTGGTGATTGGATGAACACTGATATCTGCGATCAGATCTCCATTAAGTCAGCCTGTTAACCGCATGGCCAACGAGGCAGCCATCTCGGCTCTCCTCTGGCTCTGCAACTCCCTCAAGAATGCCATCTCCTCCCGAAAAAAACCAATACTTTATTTGCATTATTAACCACAACACCATTATTAATGACTTTGTTATGGTAACATCAACTCATTTGGGAAGGTGGAAAACCAACCTCCCTATTATCAAAGAGAGTAGAAAACACTAACGATAGAGAAACCAGATACTTCAAAATCACAATCAGGAAGCATAACTCTTTCCAAAGGAATAAACAAGCATAACAACTCACTAGTACGGTACCATAGCCATCTGCAACCTTACAGCCAGACATCATAAAGGGATTTTTCTGGTCTTTATAAACCTAGAAAAAAAACAAAGAGATAGTCATAGCCTGGAGCAAATCTTACAAACTTTAGCATCACAAGCTTCTGGGAAAATTCACTCCTTGCTAACAGGCCAAGAAACTAAGAAACCAACAAGAGAGGCACATACAAATTTGCTCTCCCCAGTCATACTAGATTCATCACTTAACAGAGAATGTCCAGTAATAAGAATGCCATCTGCAGGGACCTGAAAAGGAAAGAGGCATCTTTCAGAGGATAGTTATTCAATTTTTAAATGAAGCAGGGCATTGATTCTATTATTACAAAGGCAATTTTAATATACCTGGTCACCAATATTGAGGATTACAACATCACCAACGACAAGATCAAAGATGGAAACATTACACATTCTTCCACCTCTGATCACCTAAAAAGGAAATGCAAAATAGTGCCTGATTTTAATACTTAAAAGCGAATCTCAAGCAATTTCCTTAAAAGAGACAGGTAGTTTGTGACAAGAGATGCACCTGAAGTTGAATGTTTCGCTTCTCTTCATTTAGATTTTGGAACTGGAGTGATTGTCTGTAATCACTGGTTGCTGCAAATAAAGAGGTATGATCATTAATGTGTGCATAAATAGAGAATTTTCCATACATATGACAAAGGCTTTCAATGCGTAAATGATGGGTATTTTTCAGACATATTACCATTTCTTATATTAATAAGAGTCCATCACATGTATTATAAGCTATTTTATCCCTTTTTTTAAATAACAGCTTCAATTGACTAATAATAATAATAAAAATATTTGCATGGATGGCTTTTATACCCCAAAAAAGAAGGCTGCAACAGCAGCCTCCACAAGCACTAGCAAAAGTCAAAATCGGGCTGTCTAAATATAAAAAATGCCCAAATGTCAAAACTGCCCAACCATGGTAAAGGCCTAATCTGTTCAACCACATTTTACCTACATCCTGATAACAGCAGCAATCACTGAGAGTTACACCAGTAGAGTCTAAAACACTGGAATAAGTTGCCTTGTATAAAAGATGCATTTAGAGTACTATAAAATAAATAGGATATACCTCAGCATTGAGAGATGCCAAATGGCAAAAACTCATTTTCCAGTTGGAATAGAATATCATCAGAAAATCGCCCACTGAAATATACAACATACAAAATAAAGCATGTTATATGTAACTAAGAAATTAAAAGAAACTACATAATAAATATTTGCATGTCAATACTAATCCATCCAAAGAACACAACCAACTCCTAGATGAGCTTAATTATATTTTGGTTCAAGTGACAGGAAAACTTGTTAAAACTAGAAAAAAACCATAGTTGCACGAGTACCGCTCCCAAGAGTTGGGCAACCTGTACCCAATGTTTCCTCGCTCCCAGGAGCTTGGGAGCTGGTACAAAACCTCCCCTTTTTGTTGGGAGCTTGATTTGGCCACTCCTTTTTGGGGGGAACTTGTAGAAGCTCCCTACCTGTTTAGGAGCTTCCAGATGCTCCTTGATAGGTAGGAGATTACAGTAGCTCCCGACCATGTAGGGCCCAAAATTATAAGAAAAAGTGCCAAAAATAGATTGAATTACCATTGTTTCTCATGCCAAAAGATCACCAAAATTAAAAAATCAATTGAATCTATCAAAGGTAACCCTTGTGTTACTACATTGATTTCTAACAAGACTAGAACCTGCCTAGATTTGAAAAACTGAAGAGCAGGGAGGATTACAGATTGCGATTTGAAAAAATGCAATGCCACTGCCTTCAAACCAAGCTTATCCAACCATGAACTAAACAAATGGCAAATCCTCAAAAGCGCAGAAGAAAACAACAATAGAAATTGAAATAACCAAGTTATACAGAACATTCTACTTCCATAACTTACAATAGGTAGGCATCTAAAAAGTCATATAAATTTGATCATTGCTATTTATTGATCACTACTCTTATTACGAGTTAAGATTTAAGTTTCAGCATTTGCATAGACTTGCCTAGTTTTTCTAATACACCGACAGACATTTTGGTTCTGTCATCATGAAGACATGATCTTTTTTTATTTGAGTTGTTAAGGATCAAGATCTGTTGTTACCTGATTGGGTAAAAGTTATTAAGGCTATCAAGGACCTACATTTGTCTAATTAAGTAAGACTTATTAAGGCCATCAAAGACCTGCTATTGTTTACTTAAGTAAAGCATGATCGAGGACTGCTGTGTTGACTAGGAGTGCTTAACTTGTCATCAAGGTGACTAGCAGAGATTGCAATTAGTCTATTAGACATCTAAATATATTAGCCTAGATAAGCTAAAGATCAAATACTTGTTAATTAATTTTTTAGGATTTATCCTAGATTTTCTCAATTGAAAGTCTAGAACATATATTTTTGGAGCAAAGCCTAGATCTTTAGTCTTAAAGGTGAAATATCCCTGATCTATGGTGAAACAAACAGAATTTCACCTAAATTCCATTAAATTTACGATTAAACAATTTAGAGAATGCTCATGTTTCTAAGGGAATAAGCTATAACAGTATAAGAAAAACTAACGGGGCAAGGCATTTAGAATTATGAGACTTGATGATGATTTATAATACACTAAGAATTCATTTATGATGGTTGTCCTTTCATTGTACCTGCTTGCATAGTGAATTCTGACGATGGGGTTCCTCTCTCCCACTAATGGAGAACGTTGTAAAGAATATGGTATATGTTTGAGGCACTTACAAATATTGAATTTGAGATGGAGAAACTCATGCACATTTCAGACGAGGTGGAATACGTAGCTGGTCACTATGGATAAAAAGGCCATAAGATTTTGAAATAAATCAGAGTAAATTGCAAAGAAGGTACTTCTAATATATCATTTTTTTGCACTTTGAAGCTTGCAGGCCTAAGAAATATTAATTTCCAGATGGGAAGACTTGTGCGAACTTCAGATATTTTAAGGTTTCTCAAGAGGATATATTTCTATTTCTGGACGTTATATAACAAATAATATTTATTTCGAAGAACATCCTGTGTTTCTGGTAATCATTGAAATATGAACTGAGAAACTCGAATGAAGAAACCCCATAATATAATTGCAGATAGAGCTTTGCAACAACAATATAAATAAAAAAGAGGTTTGCATCAAATATGCATCTTGCAAACTTGAAGCTTGTAGAGCAAGCTTCTTAAATTCTAAGTTGAACTCTTACCATTTCAAGCACTCCACAAATGACACCACATAATACGTTACAATAATAAAGGCCTTGACAAGTCTCAGGTAACTCAACAAAGTCCACGAGAGGATTGTCCTCAAGGATAAGACTGCATTTAGTCCCATCTGCATCCCAGTTAGCCACACTTGTTGTCACCCCCAGGAACATTTTGAAGCCTACCTGTTAAAATGAAATAATTGTATCATGATTCATAAATTATAATTACTTAGAGGAGCAGACACAAAATACTGCATGCAACAAAAATAAAAGCATGATATACATTTCACAATATTCAAGGTAAATCAAGAAAGCTGAGAACAAATTTTATGTGTCAATAGAATTGCTTGTCAAAAAGTAAGATAAGTTATCGGACATTGTTAATTGTAGATAGAGGAAGAGGAAATGAGCAGGTAATTCACTTTGTATAAGGATAACTGCAAGTTAGCCACTTGTTCAATGGTGCAATCTCAAGGAATCTGTGAAGCAAGGCTCCACTGATCCAAAGTAGAAATCCATGTCATAGTATCATTACGAGAAGTATAGAGGGTTCATAAACTACATCACAATATCATGGTTTTAGATCCTCCAAGGCAACAATATCTTATAGTCAATCAGAGAAAAAATATTTGGAATGCATTACACATAGAAGAATCGGTGAACGATAATATCAAATATTCTTCATTGTATGCCTAAATCCTTAACTGTAACATACTCCCGTGCTCATGTAATGGGAGAAGGGATTGGCACATGATGCAGGAGGAGGACTCAGTAGATTGCTCACTGAAAGCGAGGAGGAGATAGTGAAGTCTATCTTCAGGTTAAGTAAGGAATTGCTAGAACAATCGTCGGAGGCAAAAGAGCTGAAACTAAGGCCAAGAGTGTAGACAATACTGGATAAAAAGCCTTCACAACCAAAAATCCCTATACTTTCAGACCTTAATGTGACCAACTTTTTTCTATGAAGTGTTGGAACCTTCCTTTATATTAGACAGGAAAGTTTTTACCTACAGTGGATATGAAAGTGAATGTCACATCAGGGTTAAAGTCAATTGAAGGTGAAGATGTATGGGGGTTTGATCCAGAGCTTGATGGAAGAGGTTTGAAGGTACCTTATCTGACAAAAGTACAAAGAAGTAAAATATTCAAGAGTACAGGACAGACTGGAGGCATTGCAGAGCATATAGAAGAGGTATCCGCAGAGTTGCAATGTAAACTAGAACTAGCAGACCATTTCATGTTGCACATACTTGTAATGACCATTTTATTGACCAACAAAGCCTTGCTTGTCTGTTTGTCCACACTTTATTTTCTATATTGCATCCTAAGATGGGTTTTCCAACACATGCCGCCCAAACAATCCTTATTTTTGCATATTATTTACTGCATTTTCAATACATCAATCTCGTATGAGATTCCCTCTCTTGGATTCTTTCTAATATCTACGTGTTGATTGTGTTTTAAGCCAAGTTTCTACATGCAATTCTAGTTGAGGTTGGAGCAAGTGGTATGTAAGTCCAGCAATGCAGAGAAGCCCAGTCAGTTGTTTGCGAGATCAAAGTATAGAAGTTTAACCTTGATCTGGTGAGGGCAAGTGATGTGGAGAAGGAGAATGGTGATTTTTTGCTCCCAAAGATCCTCATAGTACATACTACCCGCGGGGCAGATGCATAGAGTTTCAATCAACTGTTACAACAGACAAAACAAGTTCTTTAAGGCCCGTGGAGATGAAATTGACACTATAATTAAAACTGTGTAGGAATTTGTACATGTTAGTAGGTCCCTTAAGACTGCACGTGATATGAAAGATGTTGTTTTCCCTACTAGGTATTGTGAAGAAATAATTGAATCTATTGTGTATCATATGCAACTTATACAACAAGACATGAAACTCTGTCCTACGAAGCAGAGCATATGTTGAGGGGAGGGCTTGTGAAAGGCACTCCAAGGTATGTGCAAGAGGGGACCACTTAAATTACCTTTGTTAGTGAGATTTACTGAGCTTCTTTCTTGGGCATATCCATATTAGAACTTAGAAGAATTGACTTTCTTTCTTGGGCACATCCATTGTAGAACTTAAAAGCATCGACTTTCTTTCTTGGGCACATCCACAGTAGAACCTAGACGAATCGGCTTGAGTACAGGCTAGCCAGTCACAATTAAGGAATTGACGTGGTTGTATTTTCTGGATATCTTGGAACCCTGGTAGTATATCTGTTAGAATATCTGATGATAAAGATCCATGTGCTCTTTGACATTCCATTTGATGTTTGTGCAATTGACATTCCGTTTGAAGTTTGTGCAATCACATTGTAAAGTGGTGTTTGTATTTTCTAGTGTCTAAAATCTTGCCTGATGTTAAGATCCATATGTGCTCTTTCTAGGTTGAGCTTTTCTTCATATATGCTCTTTATAGGTCGAGCTTTTCTTCAGATTGGACTAGGACATCTTGGAATAGGATATCAAAATCTCACCTGCATATGTAAAGTGCACAAATATGAAAACAAAAATATATAAACACCACACTTTTCCAAGATAGATATCCAACCACTAGTATTGCATCAACACCTTTCCAAGACATTGAATCACATCTAGTATTGCGCCAACTTGTATTTCACCATGCTTTAGTATTTAACTGTTAATGTTTAATTATTACAGCACAAATTAAACACCATAGTTTTCCTAAATATTAAGTCTCTAGTATTGTGTCAGCTTATGTAGTCAAAACTAAGGCAAATAGGGTTTAAGGTTCCTATAGGAGTTGTTATGAACACTGTACTAGTAATGGAAGAAGGATGCTTACACACAAGAAAACATAGGGGAGGATGTATGCAAGTATGATAGAACACTGGCAGAAATGCACACATTTTTATTAACTATACAAAGAGTACAAAGCTGGGGGGGGAGACTGATCAGTGTTGATCAAGTTTCCACTGGGAAACTTATGAAAATAAACCCCGGAGATGGAAAAATATAAATGAGGAGGGAAATATGAACAAAACTTGGCTAGTTGTTAAAATTCTTGAAATCTGTGCAACACGTTCACTGGGATATTTCGTCAAACACTTAATAAACCACTGATATCAGACTTCAACATTAAGCTATACCCAAGTACTTTTCACGAGCATTAAATACACATGTACTATGACTGATATATTGTTCATTAAATACATTTAGCAGTGAAAACACATGTAAAACAGCAAACAATCCAAAAAATTAAACACAATGATTAGGTCAACAGACCCTGGAAAAACCCAGTAAGGGGAAAACTAGTACTGAGAGAGTTCTATTGAGCTCCTTGGAATTAAACAGAGAGTTCAGCAACATGCTTTTACATCAAGAAAACACAGAGTATGACATTCTTAGTTTATTAGCAAGGATGGCGTTTGTATAATAACATTGTGTTGCAAGTGGTTTGTGATGTTCTCTATTAGGATGTTGAAATGTAACTGGTTTTTTGTGAAGCTTTCACTATATGTATTAGCTTTCAAGCATTCTTTGAAGATTACTAAGGTGCTGGCAGGAATCTAATCAGCCTTCAAAAGGACCTCTAAGTGACCTAGTTCCAGGGTGGAGAAACAGGGACTTGCCACCTCCATTTAAAAAATTATGTGAAGAGCAGTGTTAGATTTTTATCATTCAAGCTAGCATTATCTTAAGATCTTTAACTGAGAGAATAACATGCACAGCAATAAACACAAGAGACAAGAGACACAAAGAATTTTTCTTGGGGAAACCATAAAGGAGAAAACCCCGCAACTTCCTCAGAGATAGAATGAGCACCAATGGCAGCAGTAAAACCCAAAAACATAAAGATTATCTCCAACAGCTTATTCTCTCTCTCTCACTTGAGAGAGCTTCTCCTCTCTCACTCATGCGCCCCAATGAGTGAGTGTGTGCGTGATAAATAGAGAGGCTCACTCTCTATTTATATTCTTTCGTTCACTTAATGTCCACTCCAACATGTCGGCCTCACTTAAAAATTAATTACCAGGGCCGACATTGTCACATCCCCGGTTTTGACCCCGTTTGCATGAGGTATATAATGTAATTAATCGTGGTGAGGAGCTAAAGGCAAAAGCCCCACCATCGATTTGGTTTCGGCAATGGAGATAGTTGCCGATGGTATATCGTGCTATTTGGCACATTATAATCCGGCATCATGTAAACACGCACATCAAATAAAACTAAAACCACAACCAGCTACGGCAGTGCAACGTTGAATGAAAAGGGCATGGTTCCAAAGGATAAGGGTGTGGGGGATGTCAAACCTTGGTTTATGGGGGAAAAACCCATGTGCTGCCACCTTGTTGTTTTGTCACCTTTCTTGTCTCATCCAACCTCTTTATTGTTTTGGCTGAGTAGTTGAGGCAGTTATGGCTGCTAGTGGTTGGGGGCAATTATTGCTTTTGGGAGTGGGGTGACAGGACTGTCAGTCCCTTGCCCACACGCCCACTCCACCCACGACTGCCTTCACTCCACTCTTCCACGACTCCATTCTCGCCATGGTTTGTTGGTTCCTCACGTTCTGCTGTTCATCCACGCGCAAAGGAGGTTCGGCTTCCTCACGCCGGTTCACTCCCAACGCAGGGACGCGCGCAGCAGGAGGTCGACTCAGTTCCCTCACACGCTGGTCGGTTTACTGTTGGTTCATCTCCTCACGCGGGCCGAGTGAGGAGGGTGTGCGACCTCTGTTCGGGGGATCCTTATGCGGAGGTCGGGTCTGTGTTTCCTCACGCACAGGCAGTGGTTCTGTTGGATCTCACGCAGCCAGGAAAGGAGCTGCTTATTGGTGGTCATCCACGTTTTCCACAAAGTGGAATCGGGTATGTTTTCCCCTGTGTTTGTGGTTGCTGATACGTTTTGGGACTGTTGTATTCCCCATACCGTGAGATGGGTTGTTGTTGCACTTTGAGGCTGCTACGGACTGTTGGAGTTTGTCTTCTTCCCTGTTTTGGGACTGTGTATAGCAGCCATCGTTTTCATTGTGAGTTTGTGACTATTGGTTGCCACATTCATTGGCCGAGTTTCCCATGGCTATGCTGGGAATTCTGTTTAGTACCCATTGTGGACTGTGGATTGCTGTCATCGTTTCATTGTGTGTTTGTGGCTGCGGAAGTACCCTGGTTTTGGGTTGCAGCTGAGTTCTTTTGGCCACGTTAGGGCCAAGAACAACTTTGAATTGCCATGTGGGCTTGAGCCTTGTTTCATCTTTGGTTTGGGACTGTCCTCAGTCGTCTTTGCCTTCTTCACAGGGTTGTGAAGGAATCGTTTTGCTGCGGGTATGCAGTGGTTGTCCCTTGGACTGTGCTGGCTTGGCCGATCTGTTGATGGCCTGATAAACCCAGCTGTGTGGGCCTGAGGAATGTGTCCCTTGGCTATGGGTAAGCCTGCATTGACCCTTATCCTTGGAAGAATCATGCCCAGCTCGGGGGTGGCAGCGTTGCTTAGAGATTGATGAGCATGCTGGCCTATGGTTGGGTGGAACGTTGCAGCGACGTAGCTGGTTGCAGGACAAGTCCTTCATCAGAATATAAGTTACCTTGTCTGTTCCATCTCTGCAATTATATTGATGTCAGATGAATTGTAATGAACATGTTGAATGCTGGAATTGTATGTGTGTTTGCTTCTGCTGTATGATTGAAGAATTATGCATCTGTGTATGCTTGTATGTTTAGCATTCCTGTTATGTTTAAGTTTCTTTAATTTCAGTATTGATCTCCTTTGTTTATGTTCATGGGGCCGTTTGCTCGTCTTCATGGTGTTCGTCGCGTCCTCTTCGCCGGTTAAGGGATGGGGACGTGACAGAATGGTATCAGAGCTCAAGGTTGCAACAGTGGGCCTCTATGGGCCAAGAAGATGCAGTGACAGAAGCAGAATTGCCTTCTGTCCAGCATAGATCAGAATTTGAGATGGCAGCAGCAAACTTCAAACATTTGCCTAAGTGTTGAGCAATCTATTCAGTCGGAACCCTTAGCGGAATTGACTTCCGCTGTAGCGGAAGCGCTAGGCGGAAGTATACCCGACGGGAACCGTGGGAAGGAAATTCAAATTTCTCTCCTAAGTGTTGGAACGGTCGGCTCGTCGGAGCACTAAGCGGAATTGACTTCCACTGTGGCGAAAGAGTTAGCGGAATTGACTTCCGCCGTAGCGGAAGGGTTAGTGGAAGAGACTTCCGCTGTAGCGGAAGAGCTAGCAGAAGCGCACCCGACGGAGGATGTTCGGAGGGAAAATTTGGAAAAATAGCCTAAGTATTCGAAGTTCGTCGGAAGAAATTAGTGGTTCGTTCGTCCGCCGTTGCGGAAGTCAAAGTCACTAGACTTCCGACGAGAAAGGACTTCCGACACCGGTCAAAATAAGTTCACCGATCGAAAGAAAATAAGGAAATCATGTTCCGTCGTTGCGGCGGCCGAAAGCATTAAGCCTTCCGATAAGAAAGACTGCCGCCGGAAGAAGAAAGGGTTCTGCGTTCCGCCGTTGCAGATGGAGAAACGACTAGTCGTCCGATGGGTAAGTTTTTCGACTGCCGACGCCGCAAGAAAATGAAGTTCAAAAATTTTCTAAGTATAGAAAGTCATCGGCCATCGGAAGAAGAAAGTTCTTCGAGCATCCGCCGTTGTGGAAGACAAAGGCACTAGCCTTCCGAAGTGCAAAGACTGCCGACGCCCGAAGTTAAAATTTCTCTAAGAAAAGAGCGGCCAATCAGAAGAGAAAATGGTTTGTGCGCCGCCGTTGCGGAAGCCAAAAGCACTAAGGCTTCCGACCAGAAAGGTCGCCGACGCCGAAAAGTTTAAAATCATTCTAAGTAAGTGCCGATCAAAAGAGGTTAGTGTTTGGCGTGCCGCCGTTATGGAAGCCAAAGTCACTAGACTTCCGATGTGGGAAGACAGCCGACGCCGCGAGGAAGTTAAATTTTTCTAAGCGGTTTGGCGCCCGTCGGAAGGAATTAGTGTTCGTGCACCCGTCGTTGCGGAATCGAAAGTCACTAGCTCACCGATGTGAAAAGCCTGCCGACGCCGATCGGGTTGTGCCGCCGAATCGGAGAAAGATTGAAGATCGCGTTCCGTCGTTGCGGCTGTTTAGTGGATTGTCCTTCCAATGAGAAGTGCACCCGGCCGCCGATGAACTGCGGAAGATTAGTTGAAATGGGGCCCGAAACGACGGAAGGAGTAGTTGTTTTGACAGCCGATACGTCGGATGGATAGAGGAAGTGAGAGCCGATTCTGCAAAGGAAAAATTGAGTTTTTCAAAGGGGATTTCTCGGTGGTTTTCAGTGGGATTTCCAGCAAATTTCGACTGCCTTCCAGTGGGATTTTCAGCTGTTTTCAGTGGTTTACAGGTGGCTAAAGTTGGCTGAAGATGGCACCCAGTCCAAAATGCAGTGGTGTAATAATAATGCAAGGATTTGGTGAAAGCCCTCATTCTTAGAAGTGGTGTGGTTTTTACACCCGAGGTCAGAATGAAGCATGTGGATAGGCGTTGAAAAGCTTATCCAGTAGGGAACAAAGATAAGTCGCCAGAATCCGGGCATGAGGCAGCAAAGTGCTAGTGATGGCCGCTGCTATCAAATGGACAAATCTGGACAATTGCATGCCAGAAGTAGCAAGGACCATGAAGTCAACTCAGCTGCTGTATGGACAAGGAGTTCCATGCCAGAATGAAAGGCTTGAAAAGGGAAGTTTTCTTTAAAACCCTGTCCTACTAAATGTGTTGCATTTCCTAAGTTTTATGCATGAAATGCATGAGGATATGTATTGCATGCATAGGATATTGCATGTTGGTAAGAATATTGGAAATTATATATATTATAATGAACCACTAATGATAATCATGGTGTTGATGTGGCATTAGTGGAAAAACCAACGATGACATGGACCCGGAGGAATATGTTGCTGATGCTGACAATCGTGACCAGCAACCCTATGAAGAAAGGAATAAGGCAACAAGTCCATAACAAAAGTTGGTGAGCAAATTCTGCAATCTCCTGCAAAGGACCAACCAAATTGGTCACGACAAGGGTGTAAGTAAGACCCATGCAGGTAAGAGTTTGCTTATGACAAATTCCATGGATTGGTACAGGTAAGAGACCTCATACCATGTGAATGTTGGAATATAGAAAGGTGTCATGACATTGATTATAGTGATGCATCCTATATGAAGTGGACATGGTTAGGCCATGCTTGGTATGTTGAATGCATTGAGATGAATGCATGTGATAGTATGAATAACTAATGACTGAAATGATGGATTGGTGACAATTCAGGAGCCCTTTCAAAGGTTGTTATGAATGCACGATAGTCATGATCAATTGGCTGCCAGAAATGCTCTGTGGAAGAGCAAGGTGGTATGAATGATACGCCTGTGAAGTAAGGAGTATCTAAACATTTCATTTAATTGCATGAATGATATGACTATACCTTGCAATGTTAGTATGATAATGATTGCATGAAGTAAATGAGATTTGATAATCTTGATGTGACTAACAGCTGGAAGTATTTGAATTTTATAAATTCTGAAAATGCTTCAGTAATGGTTGTAGCAATGAAAAGGTTATATGCATCCAGACTTACCAAGTGTTTGGTTGATTGAAGCTTATGTTTCAGGTAGATTATTTCGAGCATGGCAGTGTGAGGTAAGACCCTGACCAATGCCAGAATCTACCATGTGAAAGAGCTTATTAAATTTGAATTGTGAATTTCGAATTTAAGGAATTGCTGACAACTACTAGTCACTATTGGCTTGCATAAGCTTGTGTTTGGATGTTGAAGCTTATGTTTCAGGTAGATTATTTCAAGCATGGCAGTGTGAGGTAAGACCCTGACCAATTCCAGAATCTACCATATGATATGCATAATATGTTGTTAAAATTCGAATTGTGAATTTCGAATTTAAGAAATTACCGACAACTACTAGCCACTATTGGCTTGCATAGGATTGTGTTTGGTTGATTGAAGCTCAGGTTTCAGGTAGATTATTTCGAGCATGGCAGTGTGAGGTAAGACCCTGACCAATGCCAAAATCTACCATGTAAAAGAGCCAAACCGTATGAGAAGAGTCTCATGGTTGTGAAAATAGTTGGTTGTTAAATTTGAATTGTGAATTTCGGATTTAAGAAGTGCTAAGGACTACTAATCATTGTTGGCTTGTATAAGATTGTGTCAGGAGGCACGCATGGTAAGTGGGTAATCATGTTATGATAATAAGCATAAGATTATAATGGGCATAGTAGTGCTGCTTACAAGAAACCCACAATTGAGCAAGTCAATTTCTGTAGTAGATAGAATTGCAAATTCCATTTGAATTTGTTTACCAATGTCATTGCTTGGTTATGGAACAATCAATTGGGATTGTATTATCAGGTAATGATTGACTGTTTGGCTATTTGATGAATGTGTCAGGGATACACACTGCAGGAAGATCATGTGTGATGACCTGCAAGAGCCAAACTTCATGGGAAGGTTTTCCCTTGGAAATGGGTTTCGGGTGAAACGCCATTGGACATTTTGAAAATGTCTCATCTACACTGAATGTTTGGTAATAACATGAGTGAGATGGTATGGGTTATGTCGGTAAGACATGCGTGAATGTGAAATGTAAAAAGGAGTTGGGATGGCAAACTGAGGGACTGTTAACTCAGGGAAGGAGCCTCCATTCCTCCTTAACAAAGGCATACTGCGACGGCAAATGGATAAGTGTTCTGTGACCCTTGCTATGAATATGCATGTTTAATTATTAAATTCCATATGCAGAACATGTTTGATTTAATATCCATTATGACCAATTGCTTGAGTGTGAATAGGGCCTACATGGCACACACCGAACAAGGGTGCACACTTTTCCGATGTTGAGTCATGAAAGGGTTTTCAATATAGATTACACCCTAGGGAGTGGGCGCACTCCTGGCGTCTCAATACTTGATAGTGAATGATGAGAAATGTGATTACAGTTTTTGAGCAATAACGCTGATGAGTTTGCTTGTATTGCTTGTGTTGCTTGTGTTGACAGGGTAAAGGTAAAAGGTAAAGGTAAATGGTAAATGGTTGTTGTGAGGGGTTGCGGAGTAAGGGTTATTGTTGATATAAGTGTATGTTGGTATAAGTGTATGTTGATATAAGTGTATGTGGGGTTGTTATATGCCCAAGGATCCATAGTAGATCCTAGACCTGGAAATGGTCATGATAAAGTTCCAAGCCCAGTCGACATGATTGTGTACTGGTTGGACATTAATTATTTGATGTTGAGGAGAAGCCTGCGTGCTGACCTAACATCTAAGTCCATAGGCGATCCCAAGGCTTGCAAAGCGAAGCAGGATCCTGTGGACGAACGAGGAAACACACAATACAGATAAGTATTGGATTATTTTGCTTATGAATATACCTGTGTATATGATTTGGTTATGATGTTTTAAGCTCTTGTTCTAGAGATAAAACTGATGTGAATAAACTAAACATGTGAATCTATTCAATGTTTGGATATAGGTATCGCTGGAAGCAAGGACTATGAGAGCATCCTAAAGGTGCATGTGGACATGTGGCTGTCCTGGAAAGCTCAGAATGAGCGGCGATGAAAAAGGTGCTAGTGGGACCGTGAGGTTCCTAGCAATTGAGACAAACCATGTGGAGAGACTCCATGGTTTAGAGGTCTGGAATAGACCAAAGACACTAAGTGTCATGACCAAGAGAGATTGGTCCAGCATTCACGGTGAAGTGAAAGAGGCTGAGAGCATGAAAAGCCACTGCGGTGATGTGGGTTCCCGGATGGAACAACACAAAGAGGGGAAAAAACTCATACTGCTCTCTCTTGCCTTTTGATTACATATATATATATATATGTTTATGCATTGTGAAAACAAAGGATTGTTGAATGCATGTATGAATGAGAATGAAATGTGTGTATTTGCTTAAGTAAATTTGTGAATGCTGGAATAGTTAATTCCCTGCCCAGGAATGGACATGAATGAGCTCATGTGCCTGTTGGGAAGGCATGAAAAATATGAAAGTTTCCTTGATGAAACTTGGACTGTCATGCCAATTGGGTAATTAACTGACTAATTTTAATGTCTATATTATGCTTGGTCTGATAGGATTTCAATGGTGCATTTCACAGGTGAGAAAAGTGATACCTAGTGGTGCACATTTATCATGGCAGCAGATCAAAAGTTGTTGGACTTAGCTGGAAGTCTCCTTCAAGTGATTGCCAAGACCCAAGAAAATCTTGGGGAGATGCTCAAGATACAGAGAAGGCAGAGTGAAATGAACCACCAGATTTTGCAAGACTCTATTGGTTTGCAAAGGGAGGTGAAAAGCCTTCTGGGAGCAATCGGCAAGGGAAAGGAAGGTGGATCAGCGATGGGACATTCATCCGAGCGACCCGATAGGAAACGGTCCAGGCATGAAGACTCAAAGGAAATTGAGAAGGTAAAGATGAAACAGCCAGTGAGATGCTGGAGATGCGGAGGACATCATTTACGCCGGGGCTGCCCAATGAGGGAACATGATGAAGGCAATAGCCGCAAAGTTCCTAGACTTCGGGATCAGCTGGAAGCTGAGAACCAGCAGGAGAAGTCCATGGAAGCCGAGGGGCTTGGTCTTGAACGTTCAAAGTAGATGATTGAATGTGGGACAGATCTGCAATTTTGAAATTTTGATGTGCAATTGTATATGTACTGTATATATGTAATGGAACACCGAGGACGGTGTTATTCCAAGGGGGAGGGGAATGTCACATCCCCGGTTTTGACCCCGTTTGCATGAGGTATATAATGTAATTAATCGTGGTGAGGAGCTAAAGGCAAAAGCCCCACCATCGATTTGGTTTCGGCAATGGGGATAGTTGCCGATGGTATATCGTGTTATTTGGCACATTATAATTCGGCATCATGTAAACACGCACATCAAATAAAACTAAAACCACAACTAGCTACGGCAGTGCAACGTTGAATGAAAAGGGCATGGTTCCAAAGGATAAAGGTGTGGGGGATGTCAAACCTTGGTTTATGGGGGAAAAACCCATGTGCTGCCACCTTGTTGTTTTGTCACCTTTCTTGTCTCATCCAACCTCTTTATTGTTTTGGCTGAGTAGTTGAGGCAGTTATGGCTGCTGGTGGTTGGGGCAGTTATTGATTTTGGGAGTGGGGTGACAGGACTGTTAGTCCCTTGCCCACACACCCACTCCACCCACGACTGCCTTCACTCCACTCTTCCACGACTCCATTCTCGCCATGGTTTGTTGGTTCCTCACGTTCTGCTGTTCATCCACGCGCAGAGGAGGTTCGGCTTCCTCACGTCGGTTCACTCCCAACACAGGGACGCGCGCAGCAGGAGGTCGACTCAATTCCCTCACGCGTTGGTCGGTTTACTGTTGGTTCATCTCCTCACGCGGGCTGAGTAAGGAGGGTGTGCGACCTTTGTTCGGGGGATCCTTATGCGGAGGTCGGGTCTGTGTTTCCTCACGCACAGGCAGTGGTTCTGTTGGATCTCACGCAGCCAGGAAAGGAGCTGCTTATCGGTGGTCATCCACGTTTTCCACAGAGTGGAATCGGGTATGTTTTCCCCTGTGTTTGTGGTTGCTGATACGTTTTGCGACTGTTGTATTCCCCATACCGTGAGATGGGTTGTTGTTGCACTTTAAGGATGCTACGGACTGTTGGAGTTTGTCTTCTTCCCTGTTTTGGGACTGTGTATAGCAGCCATCGTTTTCATTATGAGTTTGTGACTATTGGTTGCCACATTCGTTGGCTGAGTTTCCCATGGCTATGCTGGGAATTCTGTTTAGTACCCATTGTGGACTGTGGATTGCTGTCATCGTTTCATTGTGTATTTGTGGTTGCGGAAGTACCCTGGTTTTGGGTTGCAGCTGAGTTCTTTTGGCCACGTTAGGGCCAAGAACAACTTTGAATTGCCCTGTGGGCTTGAGCCTTGTTTCATCTTTGGTTTGGGACTGTCCTCGGTCGTCTTTGCCTTCTTCACAGGGTTGTGAAGGAATTGTTTTGCTGCGGGTATGCAGTGGTTGTCCCTTGGACTGTGCTGGCTTGGCCGATCTGTTGATGGCCTGATAAACCCAGCTGTGTGGGCCTGAGGAATGTGTCCCTTGGCTATGGGTAAGCCTGCATTGACCCTTATCCTTGGAAGAATCATGCCCAGCTCGGGGATGGCAGCGTTGCTGAGAGATTGATGAGCACACTGGCCTATGGTTGGGTGGAACGTTGCAGCGACGTAGCTGGTTGCGGGACAAGTTCTTCATCAGAAGATAAGTTACCTTGTCTGTTCCATCTTTGCAATTATATTGATGTCAGATGAATTGTAATGAACATGTTGAATGCTGGAATTGTATGTGTGTTTGCTTCCGCTATATGATTGAAGAATTATGCATCTGTGTATGCTTGTATGTTTAGCATTCCTGTTATGTTTAAGTTTCTTTAATTTCAGTATTGATCTCCTTTGTTTATGTTCATGGGGTTGTTTACCTGTCTTCATGGTGTTCGTCGCGTCCTCTTCACCGGTTAAGGGATGGGGACGTGACAGACATCTCTAGGAGAGTCTAATAACCCTAGTGCCCCTCAACTGTGGGGACTTTGCCCCTCCGATCAACAAGGAGGATTAACCTTAACACAATGGTGGGGACTACTGCTCCGACTTACAATAACTCACCTAGGGCCGGCTTCTCTAGGATAGTCTAATAACCCTAGGGCCCCACAACTGCGGGGACTTTAACCCTTGATCAATAAGGAGGGTTACCCTCTATGACCTTACATGACTTGTTTACATTATTGAATCTCCTGATAGGAACATCGGGATATGACATGACTCAATTACATTACAGATGCTTCCCGGAATAAAAATCGGGGTACAATACATAAAATATACAAGTGAATACATTCTGAAGTTACAAATACATCAACACTCCCTCTTACATGACTTGTTTACATTATTGAATCTCCTGATAGGAACATCGAGATATGACATGACTCAATTACATTACAGATGCTTCCCGGAATAAAAATCGGGGTACAATACATAAAATATACAAGTGAATACATTCTGAAGTTACAAATACATCAACACTCCCTCTTAACTAGGAAGGTATTCTCTTGACACAATTTATCAGCACAAGTCTTCTTCTATGTATCATCTGGATCATCATCAAGTCATCTTCATCTTAGATCTGGATCATCACTGGATCGTCATCGAAACCGGATCATCATCAAAACTGGATCATCACTGGATCATCATCAAAGCTGGGATCATCACTAGATCATCATCATCATCACTACTTTCGCTATCTCAATCAAATGGTGCTATCTCTTCATCCTTCTCGTCACAGGAAGTTCTACAGAGCCAGCCCTTTTTCATGCTAGTTGTAGGCCTAGCCTCCACGTAGGTCTTCTTCAGCACTTATATCTGACCCTAAGTCAGAATGGCCCGCCCAGCACTTATATCTGACCATGGGAGGAACACATCTAGCAATCATGTCAGAAAGGTACACCCAGCATTCACATCTGACCATGGGAGGAACACATCCAAGAACTATGTCAGAAAGGCCCAGTACTCACATCCGATCATGGGAGGAACACATCTAAGAACCATACCGGAAAGGCTCAGCACTCACATCCGATCATGGGAGGAACACATTCAAGAACCATATCCAAAATGCTCAGCACTTATATCTAACCATGGGAGGAACACATCCAAGAACCATGTCAGAAGGGCTTAGCACTTATATCTGACCATGGGAGGAACACATCCAAGAACCATGTCAGAAAGGCTCAGCATTTATATCTAGCCATGCGGGGAACACATCTCGCATCCATGCTAAAAGGGCTCAGCACTTATATCCAACCATGTGGGGAACACATCCCGCATCCATGCTAGAAGGGCTCAGCACTTATATTTGATCATGTGGGAACACATCCCACAGTCTCCTCAGAATGGCTCTGCCCTTGCATCTGATCATGTGGAAACACATCCCACGGTCACATCAGAATGGCCCTCGGCTCTAGGCTGAGTATTCCTGGTAACTGACCAGGTGCCTCCATTCAGAGAATGTCATTCAACGCTTATATCTGATCATGTGAGAACACATCTCACAGTCACCTCAGAATGGCTCAGCACTCACATCTGACCATGGAAATAACCAATCGTCTCACCATGACAAAATGGTTCAGCCCTTACATCTGACCATGGAAGGAACCAATCCTCTCATCATGTCAGAATGGCTCACGGACTCATCACTTGCCCTTGGAGGGAACCTCAATCTGGAGAACACCAAGCTTCTCCCTGAAGTACTCAAACTTCACTCTGGCCAATGGCTTAGTCAACACATCAGCTATCTGTTCGTCCGTCGCAACATACTGGAGCTTCATTGCTCCTCTCTGCACCATATCCCTGATATAGTGATATTTGATCTTGATATGCTTAGACAACTTCACACAACTCTGGTTGTCGCAATATATACAAGTAGCATCCATATGGAGATCAAATAAATCAGACAGTAGCCTCCTCAGCCATACTGCCTCACAATTAGTTGAACAAGCTGCGACATACTCTGCTTCAGCTATACTCAGTGCCACACAAGACTGTTTCCTGCTAAACCAAGAGATCATACATGATCCCATACTGAAGCCCCTGAAGTGCTCTTTCTATCGATGGCACTGCCTACACAATCTGAATCAACATAACCTTCCAGGCTAATCTTCTGATCAACCTTATACTTGAGCCCATAATCAACTGTACCCTTCAGGTACCTCAGAATATGCTTTGCAGCAATCAAGTGAACATGTCTCGAATCTGTCAGGAACTGGCTCAAGGTGTTCACAACAAAGCAAATATCTGGTCTCGTATTCGTCAGGTACATCAAGGAACAAATCATCTAACGATACATCGTGGCATCAACTGACTCTGATAAAGCAACACTCAATAGCTTCAGGTTCGATGCCGTAGGTGTGGTCATGGCCTTACAGTCCATCATCCCAAATCTCTTCAAGATCTCTACTACATACTTCCCTTGTCCTAGGGAGATTCCATCTGCATTCTACCACACCTCCATGCCTAGAAAGTAGTGCATCATACCCAAGTCCTTCATCTCGAACTTGGCAGCAAGTCTCCTTCTTGCAAATTTAATTAGTTCCTATTTTCTGTCAGGAACAAGTCATCGACATATAACAGGAGCAGCATTGGTCTTGCACCTTCAACCTTGAAGAAAAGGTTGGAATCCGCTTTACTCTAAGTAAAGCCTAGAATCATCAATAAGTTGTCCATCTTGTTGTACCATGTCGAACCTCAGGATCTTCTGTAGTCAGTCCCTCTGAAGCGGAGCATCATTCTCCCTCTGTCTTTCGTACTGTATGCACTGAAACATTCTGTACCGGAGTGACAAGTAGCTTCCTCTACTACTAATATTCTATGTATCCATCTAGGATCACTGCATACCAAGATCCTCTATCTTGAACTTTTTCAAAAGTTCTTCTCGCACCCATCTGTGAGCTTGTCATCCTCTATAGGCTTTCATCTTCAACCTTGTAGCAAAGGTTCAAATCTTCATCAAGCTCCTCATGTATGTGTTATCCCATGGGTGTCTTCTGAGCTCGTGCAAGGCCTTCTTTCATTTGCACACATGATTCTGCCTGTCATGTGTCTCAACTCCCACTGGCTACAAATGTCTCTTCGTAGTCTATGCCTTCTTTCCATGAGAAGCCTTGTGCTACGAATCCTACCTTGTATCCCACGATGTTGCCATCTAGTGCATGATGGATCTTGTAGATCCATATGGAAGATACTACGGACTTCCCTTCAGGTCTCGATGCCGCATCCTAGACATCATTCTTCTTGAATTGGTCTTCCCTTTCTTCTTGGTTACTTCTTCATAGCTGGAAGGTTCTGCATCAATGATGTCGCTGCATATGTCATATTATTCTTCATCTTGAACTGTCGTCACTTGTTCTTCGGAACAAGTCTCATCATTTTTTACTTGTAAGCGATTTTACGTGATCTTTCCTATAAGTCAAATGCATTAGTTGTATGGTTAGAAACATTTCATAAGGTATATTCATAATGAAAAATTCTTTTGCATCAAGATATATGATTATGCAACTATTTTAGCCAATACAACATTCATCCATATCTCACGAAAATTCTCTAGATGCCTTCCATCTCTACCGGGGCAACATTGAAATTGTGCACTAATCCAATATGTCAGCAAATAGGTTTCATTCTAGATAAGTACCAATGGAGAGTTGTATAGCACCATGAGCTACTTACCCATCTCATGCATATTAGTAGTATACTGTCATTAATGCAAACATTCTATCATGCATAATACATCAACTAAATATAAACAAATGCATAACAAAACAATATCATGAAATGACAATTGAATACTTATCTTTATTTGTTTCGTGGGTAGACTCCATTCAGCTTCATCATCTTCTTCATTTATAACAGCATCATTTCTTATCCAAATGCTCAAGATGGATAAAAGGCTCTTCATATTCCTCATTGCTTGAGGTAACTTCTTTGAATCGTGAAATCTTGATCTTCAGTTGCTCCCATCTTCTCTTCTCTTATTATGAGTCGAGCTTATTCTTCTTCCCAGAGACCGTTGAAAGTAATCACTTCCTTCTGGCACACATTCCTTGAATGAATGAATCCCATGGAGGCCATTCAAGGTGGTTATCACAACTTCTGCATTCTCCTCTTCTTCTTCTACCGCTTGAAGTTGTTCTTTGATTTGTAAAGTATGACTGTATGGTTTCTGCATTCTGGATGTTCAAATTCTTCAACTGTTTTCTCAAAGTCATCTTCCGATTTATGTTCTTTCCTTCAAATAGCTTGGTCAAGGAATCAAAGATCTCTTTCGGTGTCTTTAGGTAAGACACTTGTTGTATAAGGTGATCCGTGATTGAATCAGCAATGATCTTCTTTGCCTTGGCCAAGTTCTTCTTGTGTAAGGCTTTTAGCCTCACCTCTCTCTGGAACTGGAACCTCTCTACTTATGTAGGTGTCCAATTTATTTCCTTCAAGAACTAGTGAGATCCTATACTTCCATGCTTGGAAGTTGTCAACTTCACCAAGCTTGTCATCAAACTGGTGTGACTAGCATTTAGAAATGAGAACCTCAAATGTAAATAGCAAAAGATTAGATCTTACCGATTTGAGGTGTCCGTCTTCGTTCCGGAACTGGCTGATCTAGGGTTTGTCAGAGAAACCCTAATTTTCAAAACTTGGAATCTTTCATATCTGATTGGCTAGAAAGATAGACCTCTTCAAGGTGAGCTGTCCAATGTACTCCTTTTCTGAAAACGGTGGAGGGAAGCTCTCGGAAAAGGAAGCCCTAGTTTTCCAATTTCTTCTGCAAAAATGCCTGATACTGTTTTTGCGGTATCTCCGCAATTACTAATCCTTTGTGTCTGAAACTTCGCACTGAGGTAGCCTCGCCTATCCCTATTCCAACACCACAAGTTTCACCAATTGGGATTTATGAGCGGTTTCCCAAGGTGACCTGTTTCAGAACTGTTCAGAATAGCGAAGTTGTACGGATTGCCATGTGTCACTGTTTCATCTTCGTGGTCTGAAACTTCTACCACAGAAAGCACAGTCCGTGCCCTTTTTGGAACATCTTGAGAAATTTCATTTGGACCTTGGTAGCCCGAGATATAGCAATTCTCCCCAGGTGTCCTGTTTAGGAATGAATCTTGGAAGAGGCTGGAACCCTAACTTGGAGGAATCATATCTCCTAGAATATAGTGGATCTGAGGCTGAAACTTGGACACAATGTACATCAGGATTTTATCTTCAACCTGTGAAAGTTTCGGCCCCTGAGACTTCTGCAATCCCGAGATATGGCGAATTTACCAAAACTTATCAGTTTTAGTATTTAGGGTTTTTCCAGCCTAGGGTCAAATTAGGGTTTGACTTTCCCGGAGTTACACCCAACCAAATATCTCGACCCAGGTCTCTAAACTTCGATTTTGATGAGGAGAGCAATCCTATGCCGAGCTCACTCCAAAATTCTTCTTCTGTAAAAAGCCCTAGTTTCCCGCACCAAAAAACTGAAAATGCCTGGAATCGAATTCCGCTTCGATAGAAAGATGCGCCCTTCAATGGAGAGTCAGCCTAGCATACTTTTGCTGATGGATTGTGGAGAGAGACCCAAAAAATAAGAACCCCTAGCTTCTGCAGCTGCACAATGTCTTCTTCTCAGGTTAGCTCTGATACCATGTTAGATTTTTATCATTCAAGCTAACATTATCTTAAGATCTTTAACTGAGAGAATAACATGCACAGCAATAAACACAAGAGACAAGAGACGCAAAGAATTTTCCTTGGGGAAACCATAAAGGAGAAAACCCCGCAACTTCCTCAGAGATAGAATGAGCACCAATGGCAGCAGTAAAACCCGAAAACATAAACATGATATCCAACAGCTTATTCTCTCTCTCTCACTTGAGAGAGCTTCTCCTCTCTCACTCATGCACCCCAATGAATGAGTGTGTGTGTGATGAATAGAGAGGCTCACTCTCTATTTATATTATTTCGTTCACTTAATGTCCACTCCAACATGTCGGCCTCACTTAACAATTACTTACCAAGGCCAACATCTCTAGGAGAGTCTAATAACCCTAGTGCCCCTCAACTGTGGGGACTTTGCCCCTCTGATCAACAAGGAGGGTTAACCTTAACACAATGGTGGGGACTATTGCCCCGACTTACAATAACTCACCTAGGGCCGACTTCTCTAGGATAGTCTAATAACCCTAGGGCCCCACAACTGCATGGACTTTAACCCTTGATCAATAAGGAGGGTTACCCTCTATGGCTTTACATGACTTGTTTACATTATTGAATCTCCCGATAGGAACATCGGGATATGACATGACTCAATTACATTACAGATGCTTCCCAGAATAAACATCGCGGTACAATACATAAAATATACAAGTGAATACATTCCGAAGTTACAAATACATCAACAAGCAGGAATCAAATGCACATAATATTTTGAAGGAATCTGGAGATGCTATCAATCAAGCATTCCCAATAGACAATGTTGATGGATCTTGTTCATCGTCTGAATATGATTTTTAGATGCAAGTGCTTATGTTCATGTAACGGGCAGGAAGAAAAAGTCTTCAATAGAGAGCATGCCATTAAATGAGGTATAATGGTTGTTAATTGCATTATCAGGTTAGACTGGATCACTTTAGTTAAAATTGAGACCATTTATTTGTTGGTTTAGTACATCACGATTATAAGGGTCATTATAAAGATTATAAAGGATGAAAACATAATTATGTTCTGTCTTGTGACCTTTCTACCCAAGTGCAGATGAGGGATGAAATTGTTGAGTTGCAAACATGATATCAGGACTTGGAATGTTAACATGAAAACCAGGTTAGTATTCTTATGAGTTTATGTTTTTCATGTTTTACTTCATTAATTTGTATTGCCTTTTTAATTTATAAGTATATTGTGCTAATCTTTCCATGATGATGTGTGCTTGAAATAGAGGAAAATTAAGAATAGTGAAATAGAAGATTTGAGAAAACAGTTGGCCAAAGCTGAAGTTGCTGCAAATAAGCAACAAAAATTCAATAAACTCCATCATGGACAATCCACAGATAGAAGAGGCAAGTGCTTGACTGGATGGGAATCTGAGGCCGTGATGATTAACAAACAGCTTGAAGATCAGGCAAATCACAATACAATTTTGTTGTTTGTAAGTACCATTCACTGGCTTTTCCTGGCTGTTGTTTTGATTCCATAAGTTCCTTTCTTGCAGGTGAAAACTTTAGAGTTGGAGAAGGTATTCATGCAAAGAGATTTAAACAGGCTAATGAAACTCGCCAAAGAAGAGAAGAACAGGAAAAAAGGGCGTTTAAAGAGGTACATTATGCTATGCTTCCCACTATTGGATATATTGATCAAGTTAATTATATCAATAAATGGGTGGCTATCAAGAGTTTAGTTTGCTGATTAGAAAATTCACTGAGACTGGAATACAGATTGAAAATACTCAACGTTCCCTTGGTAAGTAGTTTGTGAATATCAAATTGATCTCATTTATGTTTGTCCTATTTGGAAAGAAATATTACAATTTCAATTTATTCAAATGTGCTATAGCCAAGAATCAAAAATGTATATGGCTTTAAGTGCTTGGTTTTCAGCGAAGTAACACTGGGGATAAAAAGGGACAATTTCCAATGTCCCGAGCACCTTTAGAATATATATGTGCATCTTTTATGTCAAACTGGGGCACTTTGCAATGATAAGAACAGATCAATTGTGGCAACGCTAAGTAGTATTTGCATCCAAACTAGCCTTGGGCTTAATTAAACAATGGGAGCTTGAAAGTAGCTTTCCAAGATGTTAGAAAGTTTGTTGGTAAATCAGTCAGACAGTTACTTCCTGGTGAATATACACAAAGTGTTGGGCATGCATTTTGTTGTAGCATTATGGAAACTTGGATATTATATAGGGAAGGGTTTGAGGTTAAAAGATGGCAATCATAATCCCAAATTAAAGACAGTTTCCATGCTTATGTGTGATGTTTGTTGATTTCAGATCCATAGGAATATGTTTTTAACCCTGTAAATTAGCCATATATGCCCGGATTTGAAGGTTAGTAACAACACTGTGTTTCTCGGGGAAACATCATCAGCCTCTTTGGACCATAGTAGAGGAGTAGGATTTCCCCGGCAAGTGTGACACACTCTCAGTCATACAAATCTCCAGAATATGGTAATTATGCATGAATAGTTTAAAAATCTTAATGCAAGACTGAAAGTTGAATCTACAAAAAATGATTTGAATCTTCGTGAATTAGGGGAGTTCTCAAACTTTGGAAATTTGTTGAGACAGAGTCACTAAATTTGTCAAGCTCAGTTCCTCCTCATTTACTATTTAGCACTCCAATTAGCTCTGATCCTTAAAGAACAAAATGACATGCTTATTCAGATTTTCTAATAGGCAAGGCATGGTTTAGTCATCCAAACTTCCAATCAAGGACAGAAAAGTTATTGGAGATAAGTGCTAGTAGATCCCATTGACTGAGTTATTATGGTAGTCAGAACAAGTTCCTTGATCAAATCAAGCTCAAGGAAATCGATTCTAGGGGATATCAGGCCAAGAGTGCCAGAAATAGATTAACCCAATGTGTGGGAAGAAACACGATTGGCACTATTATTGGTGAATTTACTGGTTGAAGCTACTCTTGAGGTTTCTTCTTGTTGTAGGTACTTGGGCTTGGAATGTTTCCCCTCAATGCCAGGGGATGTCCAAATCTAATGGCCCAAGGCTAATTCTCCGTGGGTGTCGCAACAATTGAAGGACTCATATCACCTATGGATGAAGATGGAGACAAGCCGCATTCCTGTGGAAGAGCATCATCTCAATCGAAGGATGAGCGTGCAATAATGAATATTCCTCAAGATAGACAAGTCGCGGTGCCTCCCCTTCTCAAGATAGACAATCCACCTAAAAAGTGACAGTTTATTGGCAAGATTGGCAAAGTGTTAAGTTGTCCACTAAGGTTCCATTCTTGTTTTGACTGCCCCACCTAAATGGCATATCAAAAAGGGGATGAAGTCAGGTGCAAATCCCAATGATTTAGGCAGCATGTATAAATCCAGGTGCAAGTCCCAGTGATTTAGGCAGCATGTATAACCCTAGGACTTGGTAACCAAGCCGAAGGAAAATTGTGCCATGTAGTGCAGCCCCAAAACTCAGTCTGTGTTTCTATGCATCTTCAAGAAAGAAAAAATGAGTTTATTCTGCACCTACTCTTGAGTTTAAATAGTTTTATATCTTATTGTATTTTGGGTCATTATTTTGGCTACTCCTTTCATACAGTAATTTAGCCTCTTTCATTTTACACTTCACCTGTTAGCTCATAGGAGATTGTTTGGAACTCCTTCAGCATGTATATACTAGAATGTACTTTTCAGCCCCACTACTACCTTTCTGGTTATCATGAGCATCAATAAAATTAGCTTAATTTATCCTATCTTATATATCCGACATCCTCAATTATATTTCCACTGCATTACTTCAGCTCTATCACAGGTTCAAAGTTGTGGATAGGTTCTGTCATTCTTAAAAACTTGGCCTTGATTTCTCCTCTACGTAATTATCACAAGCACAGAAGTTAGATACAATGGCATTTAACAGTGGAGCTAGAGACATATTTGTTGATTTTTGTACCTAGTCAGGAGTTCCCTAAGTGACTTTATTTTGCCTGAGTCACTTAAGAGGGAAAATGTGACCCTCACATTAAAGTCACTTAAATGTGACTTTATGACTAAAGTCACTTTTTATAAAGTGAGTAAGTGAGTGAATTTATTTATGAGAAATAAATAAATGTGAATTTCACTCTCACTGTGAAATTATAAAAAGGAGTGAGGGAGGCAAAAGTGAGTTGACTTTTCATTTTACAGATGAAGGAGAAGAGGAGAGCTCAAGGAGGTCGATTTTCCCAAGGAGGTCAAATTCCAGGTTAGGGTTTGAAGGAGAAGATTCCAGCCTTTAGCTTGCACAGTTCCCGAGGTGTACGGCCTGCATTTATGACAGGAGTACGGCTGCATTAATTGCTCAGTACGGCTGCAGAATTGGCACGAATTTCGAGGTGGAAGTACGGCCAGGACAGCACGGATCCCGAGGTGTACGGATCTGATCAGAGCATTAAATTCGGCACAAATCCCGAGGTGTACGGACTGTGTACGGCTGAGTAAATTCGGCACAGATTTCGAGGTAAGTACGGCTGCATTAAATGCTGTACGGACAGGTGTACAGACTGCATTAATTAGGGCACGAATTTCGAGGTGATTGTACGGCTGATCTGCTGTACGGCCTGCTGTCTGTTTTGGCACGGAATTCGAGGAGATTGTACGGTTAGGGTTTGCTGTACATTTGCATTTAATTTCTGTCCTACATTTTTACTGAAGAAATAATAAAGCTCTCATCTCAAAACTGGTTTTCCCCGTGGGGGTTTTATCCAGGGCAAATTTGCCAAAAATTACTGTGTCAAATTTTATGGTGTGCATGTGTTCATTTACAGCCTGTTAGTTGTTTTCAGCGTGTTTAAATTGTTCAAGATAAATTTCATAAGTAACTTCAAGCCTTGCATAACCAGCTGAAGTGAAAGAAGAAGAAATTGTTCATTAAACCAGCTTGCTATGAAACAAGGGTTTTCAACATGGTATCAGAGCAAAGGGGGCTGAAATATTGAGGTTTACATACACACAGAAAATTTGCAGCATTCAGATTTTTGTTTGTACTT
>LPNX010840364.1:0-17965 GCA_001517045.1 Pseudotsuga menziesii | reverse complement strand
ATCCAAGGCCACACAAAACTAAAATAGGAATCTACTAATTGAGAGGAGAAATATATTACTAGTAGGAGGAATTTGTTGGGAAACTGCACCTAACACACGTGTCAAGCATGAGGAAATCTAGGGAATCAAGCAAGGTTATATCTTGATTTGTTTTTTTGGTGGGATATGCAAGTCTAGGAGCTCTAGGTTAAGTGGCAAGTTTTTGGGGTGACACCACTTTTCATTAGAGTTTTGGTTCTAGCTCTCTTTCTTTTGTTCATTTTTCACAATATAATATTTAGGTATTTCACAACATTGAAAACTATAATCCATTAACTTGATTAGATTACAACCATAATTCCTTAACCAAAAATAGTTTACAATAAGCCAAAACCACAAATTTAAATAATACATAATGCACCAACTATGACTAAGTTTATCTATAAAGAATACAACACATATCCAACGTAAAAGGCTCCTATAAGGATATAAAGTATTTGATATGTTCTATACCAACCTATTGTTTATTATATTACTATTTATCACAAACTTCTTTAGTTCCTCCCATGCTTCTCTTAAAAAAATAATAAACATCTTATTAGTGATCCTACACAAATCAAACTTAAAACTTCATGCATTTCCTACATTAGAAAAGGGATATTTTAGAAATTGAGATTTGTTTTCATCCTCTAAATTCTTATTCATATAAGAATATCCCCGCAACATAAAGCATGATTAGGTAGGTGACATATATTTGTGTTGAATTTTCTATAATTATGTGTAAATGATAGATCATCAAAACTACTTTTTACCTCTTGTAGTTGATTCATAATTTGATCTAACATTAAGTTTTCAGCTCTAAACTCGTTGTTTTCCTAGTACGCCAACATTTTGTAATATTTAAATACCCGAAAGACTTTTAAGACTTTGTCTGTTTTTGTTTTTAAAATAACCATGTAACATACCTTCATTCTTAATATCAAAAGTAGGGTACATTGGCATAAAGTTTCATTGTTTGCAGCATAATGAATTTCAATAAAACAACTAAATACCATTTATAAGATGAAACACTTCCTCTTCATTACTATTACTGAGTTTGCATTATACTAGTCAATAGAAGGTCAATATTTCAATCTTTTAATGCAAGCTTCAAGGTCTAGTAGACAACAACATAAAGTTCATGATCTCAATTCAATTAGAACTAGCACTTCACAATTTGTCCTTCCACTTGATATAAATAGAACTTTAAACCACACAACACTTGATAAATAACAAGTGATGAATATATGATCCACTAATTCTTCACTTACCATGCACATGATACACCTCCATGCCCCTTTATAAGTTTTCTTTTAATGATTGTCCTAACTAAAAAAAAAAGGCCAAGGCCAACTAAAGAAAACAAATTGTTTCAATTTCTACACTAGTTTCCAACACCAAACTCTTTCTCCAACCTACGATTCTTCCATTTTTATAGAAAGGTATCCTAATTTGGTTGTAAATTCTCTTGTACTATGATTTTAGGACCATTTTAATAATTAACAACTTATGGCACTATGATTCAACTTATTTAAATTTTTTACTTCGAATATTTAATACTTTTTCTAACTTACATCCCTAAAAACAAACAGTCCAACATGATTTCCTACATCCTCCAATGAAAAAAAAATCCCATTAGAGTGTACTTTATTTATGAGAGCTTCATACAATCTATAATTTTATTTACATCAAATCCAAGGATATTCCCCAACTCTCACTTTATTTTATCTTCCTAGTTTATAAGATGCCACTTTCCTACTAATGGAAAATCCCTAACCAAGGATTTCAAAACAATTGAAGCTCCTTGCATATTTTTCCTTTCTCCTTTAAATTATTCTCCCACAATTTTTCCCTTTAGATATTTTTGCTTCATACATCTAATACTAATTTATTTCAAAAATATTGGTCATATGTTTCCTTTTGTTGAGCTTATATGAAGCAAATGGAGACAAGTTGTGCCTAAAGACGATTATGAATCAACTTTGTACACAAAAGTAGTTTTTCCGATGTTTCTTGTTGTGTTTTATTTTCATGTTCCCTAAGGCAAGAATTTTCTTCGTCTTTATCAATGAAAACCTTGTAAAATTATTTTTGTATATTTTCTATTGTCTTTTGATTATTTTGAAGGATCAAATTTGATACATCTTTAAATTCTTTTGATGAAGGGGATTCTAAGCATGACTTCAATGTAAAATTCTACAAGTTTATCTTTTTCTTTTAACAAAATGTCAAAATTTTCTTTTTCATGTTTAGGATGTAAGTACCCAATATTCCAATCTAGGTTCAACCTATAACTATGTCAACATCGTTGAAGTATATAGCTATAAAATTGGATTGAGATATGAGTTTATAATCATCAATTGTTATTTATAAGTTCCTAAATTCATATTGCTTCTTGTCAAAAAAAAATTCCTTTTCAATTATGCTTGGCTCTAGACCTATAATTGATTTGGTTAGTCGATGCTAATATGATTTTTCTCTTCATCCAAGGAAATAGTGATGCTTATATCCTTTTCTTAAATAATGCCCTCAAATTTTAATAGAGTAGAAGCACATTTTGTTTAAGTACAAGGAAATCGTCCATTTTTGCATGCCAAACTTCATTTTGTTCTCTTCGAAACTTTTTCCAAAGTATATCATGATATTGAAACTTCTATACTTTTTGTAATAAANAATTTTAATAGAGTAGAAGCACATTTTGTTTAAGTACAAGGAAATCGTCCATTTTTGCATGCCAAACTTCATTTTGTTCTCTTCGAAACTTTTTCCAAAATATATCATGATATTGAAACTTCTATACTTTTTGTAAAAAATGGGCATGCAAGGTATGATAGTATCACAAATAATGAGCTTCTAAATGATTCTCTTTAATATATCCTTATATATTTGAATATAACTTAGTATAATAATCCTTTATATATCTATTTTTTATTAATTTGATTTGGATATTTTAGATTTGGTTTGTAATGTCCAATCCAAAATCATAGTCAAATAGTCATGGTGGTTGATGAATGCTGAAAAATATGAAGTGGTTGTTGGTCCTAAATCCTTACACTGAATCAACATGTTGAATGTACAACATTAGGAGTCATTCTATGGACTTGTGAGTCATATCAATTCAAGATTTGTGAGGCATACCAAGTCCTATTTAGATCCTCATATGATTGAGGTGGTGATGCACGTACTGTAAAGTCTTGTGATTAATATCAAGGATGTAGACTTATGTGCAATATCAAGTTGGAACTATGAGTAATATCAAGCTAAGATTGTGAGTAATATCAAGCTGGTTCTTATGATAAATATCTACTGTAAAGTCTTGTGATTAATATCAAGGATGTAGACTTATGTGCAATATCAAGTTGGAACTATGAGTAATATCAAGCTAAGATTGTGAGTAATATCAAGCTAGTTCTTATGAGAAATATCAAGACTGAAGTCTTGTGAGTAATATCAGGATTGTAGACTCATGTGTATTATTAAGTTGGACTTGTGAGTAATATCAAGCTGGTTCTTATGATAAATATCAAGACTGAAGTCTTGTGAGTAATATCAGGATTGTAGACTCATGTGTATTATTAAGTTGGACTTGTGAGTAATATCAAGTCAAATATTCTCATAGATGTTAGTCTATGGGATGGAGTGCTTANGTAATATCAGGATTGTAGACTCATGTGTATTATTAAGTTGGACTTGTGAGTAATATCAAGTCAAATATTCTCATAGATGTTAGTCTATGGGATGGAGTGCTCAGAGCACAAATGTTATGTGATATATTACTAATCATGGTCAATTGAGAGGGATAAAGCTATTATGTCTCCTCTAGAGTGAATTACTTTAGCATATGGCTATATGGTCCGAGGTAATATAATATGGTCATAGCATGTGNTACTAATCATGGTCAATTGAGAGGGATAAAGCTATTATGTCTCCTCTAGAGTGAATTACTTTAGCATATGGCTATATGGTCCGAGGTAATATAATATGGTCATATCATGTGAAAATTATTCTGAGTATAATATGATATGATATATGATTAAACATAGACCATGTAGTAATATAAAGATATAAGCCATAAAGATATTAAGAGAGAAAGAGAATTCCAATTTCCCATGTAGATGACTAAGTGATCTTAAGTTACAAAGCTTCTGTTAAATATGAATGCCTCAATGAGTGCTTTAGTTAAAACATCAATTGAACTATTAATTATCAACATTCAATTAAGTAAAGAAGAGATCAGTGATCATCAATCAATAGGATTCAGTTAATAATTGTTAACTATGTGATTAAATAAAGATGGACTAGTTAACTAAAGTGTTTACACTTTAGTTAGACTAACATAAGACACTTAAGTTAATCAAAGGACAACACTCCAGTTTAAGAAAGTGTGTTGCATGTGACGCTTGACTTATTGCATTATGACACTTATGTTATTCTGTTAACTAAGTCATCAATATTCAGTTAGAGATTGAGTTCACTCCAATGTCAATTAACTATCAGTTAATATCCAGGAGAAGGTATGGTGCATTAGTTGTGCATGATCAAGATTCAATGCATGGACTGATTATTCCAAAAAGGAAATTCGAAATTGTAATGCATGTGTGGCTAATTATCATGCAACCATTCACTAGGGCTTACATGTCAGTCATTATGTCTTGTTGTTAATATGCTAGGCATATGGAAAGTTCATGACACTTGTTACAATGGATCTCTCTTCTTTATTGCTCTGTATTCTCTATTATTGAGCAATCTGCTTGTGTTGTAAGAGTCATTCTCTGAAATCTATCTATTATACTCTAAAGAATTGCTAGGGTTTTTCATCCTCTTTGTTATGAGGATTTTCCCCAGGATACATCTTGTGTTGTGGATGAATTATTGTGTGTGATTGAATTGTTAATTGTTACAAGTCCTCAACATATAATTGATAAAAAATTTAAAGTTCAAGCATCTCCATTATTGATCAAAATATTAACACAACAAAGGCATGATTCCCAAGAAGAATCTAGTTGAATGAACTTGAGGGTGGAGACTTCAATCACTATATTTTGATTGTGTAGCTTGACTATTATTATGACTACTGTGAATGGTGATAAATTCATTCAGGAATTATGTTTTGATAACTGTGTGGTTTCTCCTTATAGATAATGATTTTTTAGCATCTAGAAATGATTACTCTTGTTTGTGATGGTTGTTAAAAAATCCATATTCAAATAATTCATGTTCTTTTCCTTAAATTATTGATAGGTGGCTTGTGGTAATGACCATGCATAATATTTTTAAATGTTGGCTATACATATCAACAATGCATGTCCTTTAGTTTATATTCTCCACAATTGCTACACGCACAAATGATGCCTTTTATATTTTTCACAAGTGGTTTAATGGAAAGAATGTAGAATCCACTATTTTTATTCATCATAGTTTTCAATACTTAATCCAATGATTCCTTTTATAATGGGTGGAGTTTTTCTTCATTTTTATTCATCATTGTTGTCGATACTTAATCCAACGATTCCTTTTCTAATGGATGGAGGTTTTCTTCAGTTTTTGTGAGACATGCCTATTATTATTATATTTCTTTTACCATAGCGATTTTCTACTTCATAATGCATCTTTTTCTATTTTCTTACTTGTAATGATTTCGATGTCAATTTTCTTTTTGAATGGATTTGGTGGTGGTAGTTGAAATGGTCTTAAATGGAAAAATGCCACGTTGTGATTAAAGATACAGAGTTAGAGAAACTCTAAAAAATATGGCCAAAAGTTTATATCAAATTTGACTCTTATACCAAATCAAATTTGACTCTTATACCAAATCAAATGAATAATAGTTCATTTACTAAGGAATATCCAATGTAAAAATGGAAGGTAATTGAAATCCACCCCTTACACACATACACAACTCCATGTGACAATTTTTATACGCATTGACTAGTCACATTGGTTGATGAATTGTGTCCCTTGGTTAGGTCATGTCCTTTACTTAGGATGTATCAATTCATTTATTTTCCCTTTAGTCTTTTGCTTAGCAAAGGACCCAAATGTCGATAGCTAAACCTAAACCTATTCACCTCTTGTAAAGGATTTTGGTGAAATTATTTTTTTCAAGGTTACATTTTGCAAGCATTGATGCCACATGGCATATTCCTATTTGTTTGGTGGTTCACATATTGTCAACCTGTGTGATCACCGTTTCCTAAGTACGCTAGGGTCCTCTTTATCTTCAACTCTTCTTATAACTTCCTTCAATCTAAAAGTAAAGGAATTCTTCTTCAACAATAAGGATGTCTCAGTGCAGAGACCAAAAAGTTTCATGCTCTCCCTACTTTACTTTATCTTTCTCTATGCACATAACCCTTATATTTTGCAAAGTAACGAGTACAAAGTAAGCTAAAAATCTTTGGATTATAGTTAAACATCTTATAGATTGCAAATGCTACATATATTTAAATTAAATTTGAATATCTCATTCATTTCACATAATTTCACATGTTAAAAATAAAAAATCTTCATCCAATGTTTATTAAAAAAATACAATATCCTAATTTTTTTAAATGCTACATTGTTAAATTAAATTTGAATGTCATTTATTTTTCATAATTTTCACATATTTAAAATAAAAAACTTTCTCCACATGTATGTTTAAAAAAAATGATAAATATTTTAATTGGTATATATCTTTAAATTAAATTTAAACATCTCATTTATCTCCCATAATTTTATTATGTTAAAAATAAAATGCTTCCTCCACATGTATGCTATTTTTTTGAATGGCCTCTATGATTTAATGAAGATAAATAGGTGTGTCTATCCGTATTAACATATTGTATAGACAAATAACATATTTGGAGTTTTTGAATCACAAACAATGATGAAATATGTAATTCAATTTAAAAGCCATATTCAAAACACCTTTTAGGAAAATGCTCTACGGTTGAATGAATATACATAGACACGTCTATTCTCATTGTCATATTGTACCAATACAATGTTGAAGTATGTAATCCAATTTAAAAGTCATATTCACTTTAATCAATATTTAAAATTCACTTTAATCACTATTTAATTTTTTTTATGGAAACCATGCAAATAAGTATATTAGAGGAGATCTTTTTTACTTTTTTTTTTACTTTTTTTTAAGTAACTCACAAAAGATTTGAACTTGTGACCTTCCATTACAACTTCTCATCTCAATTACTCATTACCAATTTCTTTAACCCCATAAACTAGAGAAAATTTCTTGTTAAATATATATACCATATTAAAATAAACGTTATACTTAACAAAATTCTTCAAATCTTAGAGCCATTTCAAAATGTAAATAATATTAGATTAGAGATTAGATTCATTTTGTGGTGAAAGTTATTCTATATCATTAATGTAAATGGATGGAATTTCACCCTTAGTATTATACTCAACAAACTTAGTTTTAATGTGACACGAAATATATTTAGAAACTTGCAAGTGTCATGATTTTCACCTAATTTTTTATGTCATTATAAAAAAAGTATGAATAATGAATAAAATTTGTTATTGGTATCTTACATGTTAGATGTGGATGCCATATTAATAAGAAAAATAACTATTAAGAGATTGGGAAGAAGATTTATGTCTTTATTGTCAAGCGAGACATATTTATTTATGTCAACAAATACATATTTTTATCAAAATTATGTTGAGTGGGTATTTGTGTAAAAATATAAATATATTTTTGGTTAATATCAATTTAAAATCATCTTAAACTTTATTTTATCCAATCTCTAATCAAAATTTTAAGTTGCAATTATTTTTATAAGTTAATTCTTTACCATCTCTCTAAGATTTCTATTGCATTAAATTTGATCTCTCTCTAAGATTTCCATTACATTCAATTGATATCTCTCTAATATTTCCATTGCATTCAATTTGATGACTCTCTATGTTTGATAAATACATGATTAAGATGGATTTACACTTTATTTTAATTGAAATTATAGTGTGATTTTTTTCGGACTTTTTTTACCATGTCAATGTTACAAATAAATAGAAATTATAGATCTTCTCCAGATTGGGATGTATAATACACCTTATGACAAAATAAATGATAATTTTAGAGATTTAGTAGGAAAAAACATAAAATACATTATTAAGTAGTAAAAACTTTGAGGACCCACTATTAAAATCATTGGTTAGATAGTATCAAAATTGCCACATGGACATAAAACATTGCACATAATAATCCATTTGTCAAAAACAAGAATAGATAGTCTATTGAGGAGTGAAATCAGGGGCACTCATTCCACCCCTCTTCTCAATCCTTATTCTAGTATGAAAATGGGAAGAGTCTCCTCGTGAAAATCCATGCCACCCAAAATTGGAATCTTTGTTGAAAAGTGTTGTCATTGATGTCAAAGCACAATGATGATGATGAAGTGTTACTATTGGTATGACAAGTGAAGTATCAAGCCATGAGAACACATGAAGTGTATGTTGGTTGTGGATCCTGATCTTCCTGATTCAAAGATGTTATTTCAGTCATATTTGGATCCCAGTACCTGACGGGGTGTGGGAGAGGGATTTCCCCCTCACTATAGTCGTTAGGGGGGTCTAGGGGGGTGACGACTATTTTTGTATCACCCCTTAGTGGGGGTTCAGGGCAGTGCCTCTGTAGCAAAAATTTAGGAAAAAATGCCTTGTAAAATATTATAATTTAAAAGTCATGACTTGGTCAATAATGGGTGATTTATGAGCTCATGGTATTTGGGAAACCTATGGTATTCCCTTTATAAAAGGAAGGCATTGTAATACAATTGTATTGTATTGTAGCACTGTAAACAATCTCTGTGATTGTGTGAGACAGACTGTGAGAGTGTGAAGAGGAAGTGCAGCAAGGTTGTTGCAACTTGTATCCCTTCATTTTGCTGGATGATATGATAATAAAGGGCTGGAAATTTATGTGTGGACATAGCCCATCTTGGGTGAACCACATTATATCTGTGTCTCTCTTGTATTTTGTTTAATATTTACATCTTGTTTAATTGTTTAATTGTTATTGCTCTACGATCCTATTTTTTCTAACAGTGTCAAACCATGAGAACAAGTCAATTCCAAAGGCAAGTGAAGAAATATTGATACATGAAGTCAAATAGCATTCTTGAAGCAACATTAAATTTGAAGAAGCCTTGAAGAGGTCCCGAAGCAATGTGAAGTTGAATAAGCAACAATAATCTTTCAAAAGAGCACCTATAGGAATTTTGGTACCAACAACTGTAGGAATTCTAATACCACCCCTAGGTTGTTGTTTGGGTGGCTAAAGCAATATATTAGAATCCATTACCATCATTCATGTGTTAGCCCTATAATTAAAAGTGAGAGGACATCCTTGTGTACAGTTGGATGTCCAAATGCATAAGTCATCCTTGCTTCTATGTTTATTTCAAAATATACAAGTCAACCTTATTACAATGGCTCCACATTCATTTTTTCTTGTTGAATATAAATAAAAGATCGATTTGATGTGAATGAGATGTGTGGTTGGTACAAGGGAGATATGATACATGATGTACAAAAGAAGATGAAATCAGTCAAAGATAATTATGGGTTTGACGCAATTTTGGATGATAGTGAGAAAGGAAGATTGATCACATAGCATGGTGAGTCCTTGAAATGAAAGGCTTAAAAAATTACTAGAGAATAATCTTTCACGTAGAAGTTAAGAGAGAGTGACAGAGAGATACCTACATGATTGTGAGTATATAAGATTGAGACAATGGTTATGTATGAACAAATAGAAGGACTAAATTCTAGTGTAGCTACATGACTAGAAACCACATGATTGATTAATCTCAAAATAATAGAGTTATTGTGTTCAACTAAAGGGAATCCATAATACTATGCAAACATCAAAGAAATAGGGATACATTAGAGAAGCAAGGCTACATTTGGAAGCAGGGTTGGAGATTTGTGATAGTGTAGTCCAAATGCATCTTTATCTTTAAGGTGGAAGGGTGGTGCTTAGGAGAGTAGGTTGTTGCTTGATTTGGTGCTTACAAAGGATTGATGTACTCATCCACTTGATAAGTTGGTTCTTGCATAAATTGAGTTGGCGCTCAAGAGGATTGTTGTCCTCATCCATCAAATAGTTTGGTGACTGAAAGTGCAATTTGTTGCTTGCTAGTTATGATTTGGTGCTCATAAGAGGATTGGTGTCCTCATAATTTGAACAGGTTGGTGCCTACAAATTTCAAGTTAGTTCTTACATGAGAGATTGTTGTCCCAGTCAAATTGGTGTCTGCAAAATTTGTGAGTGTGTGCTCACACCATTATTGGACATTGGTGTATCCTACAATTTATTGTAATCTATGGTTTTATCAATTCATTAAATTGAGTTTCCATGTAAGTATTTTTTGTGCTGTGCCTTGATGTTGATGAATGTTTATGATCAATAATGCTACATGATTGATGAAGTAAAAATTTGTTAAAAATGTATGATATTGATTCACCCCCCCCCCTCGGTATCACTTAGGGTTCCAACAATTGGTATCAGAGCAGGTCTTTTCAGAAATTTTGACCATTAGAAGGAAGATCTCTATAGCAGACATCGACCAATAAGAAAATTTCTCCAAGCATGGAGAAACACTATTTAATGGAAATAAGTATGGATTTTGGAGCATAAGAATGAAAACCTATCTGATGTCACTAGGATTTGATGTTTGGCACTCAATTGTATCTGGATACACAACTCCTAAAACTACACCAATTGATATTGATGGGAAGAATCCATATCATCACAACGCAAAAGCCATGAATGCTATTTTGAGTGGTCTACTAGGAAAAGAGCTTTTCAAAGTAATGCAATGTAAGTCAGCAATGAAAATATGGGATAAACTTCAGAAATTTTTTAGGGAGATGACAAAGTCAAGAAGGCCAAACTTTAAACACATGGAGGAAAATTTGAAAGTCTAAATATCAAAGAAGAAGAGGACATATCATCCTACTTTCTTAGATTAGATGAACTTATATGTACTATCGTAGGTTTGAGTGAGGAGATCAAAGAGTATTTGATTGTACATTAGAGGAAATAAGGGAGTTTGACAAATTAATAATGGATTAGCTACATGGAATCCTTACAACATATGAAATGAGCATTGGGGACAAAAAACGAGAAACCACCAAGAAGGAAGCAACCTTCAAAGATTCAAGGAAGGTAAAGGACAATAAGTATAATTCAAGTAAAAGTATCTTTGATGCGTCAAGTAAAGAAGAAGCAAACCTCATTGAGAAACAAAAAAAGGGAACTGGAAAATTTAAAGGTAAGTTACCTTTTAAATGTTTTAATTGTCGAAGAACAAGACATTATGATTCAAAGTGTCCATATGGAAAACGTGAGGTTAGTGGTGATGAAGAGGACTAAAATAGAAAAAAGGGAGAAAAGAAGTACAAAAAGGGAAAAGTTGAAAATAAGAAAAAATTCTACAAGCAAAAGAAAACTTTACACTCCATAGAAGATAGTAGCTCAATCGATGAAGATGATGACAATGATAGTGATACATAACAAGTTATTTTCATGGAATTAAATACTCAAATCCCTTAATGATGGAGAGAGAAGTGATTTAAGGAAAGTTGAGAAAAATAATATGGTACTCTAAGAGCAATTGCAAAGGTACATGGAGGGAGATCAAAACTACAAAGAAAAAAAATCATACAACATTGAAGTAAGAGAAAAAAATATTATTGATTTAAAGATTCAGTTGGAAGAAGCAAAACAATTTGAAGAGATTTTAAAAACACAATTAAGAGATAAGGAAGAAAATTGTGAGATGTTGGAAGATGGAATTCTTTCTCTAAGAAAGTATCTATAGAAAACAACTACTTTATTGAACTATCAACTGAAGTTTGGAAAATATCAAAAGTCATAGATGATATCCTAAACAATCAAAGATCATATTTTGACAAAATTGGACTTGGCTATGATCAAAAAAATATAAGGTCAAATTCAATGATGTTGGAAGGAACAAAGAGTTATGCAACATCCCTCAAAAACTCTTTCAATAATGAATAAAACAACAACATAAGGGATGATGACAAGAAAAAAATTGTTTTCCTCCATAAAAAAAACAGGAATAAATAAATTGTGCCATCAAGAAGATTGTTCGCAATGAGGTATGAAAGTCTGTTTCTTGGCTATTGTTTCTCATTTAATAATTTTGGGCACAAAGCAGTAAATTGCAGATCTTATGTAAGAAATGAATATATGCAAAATAGAAGTGCGTACAATGCCACCAAGGATTAATATGTGAACCATCATTTCATAAATCCTCATAGGAATATTGACATAAATCACAACCCTTTTGGTTCTTTGAACTATGAAATTGAATGTTATAGATGCAATAACTTTGGGCATAAAGCCTTTGATTGTAGAATTAAGATGAGTTATTCTCTACATTATGCAACAAAAAATGTTCTTACTAGTCATGAAAAGGAGCCTACAAAGATGCATAAAAGGAATCCACAAAGCAGAACATAGAAGACTGTGAACTAACCTTGCATTTCAAAATAATAGAAACCAATTGTGCATTGATAGTGGATGCTCCAAGCATATGACCGGGACAGGAATAGACTTCTGAGTCCTAAGAAGGAGAAACGAGGTAGTGTCACTTTTGGTGATGATGGATCTACCAAAATCGTTGGAAAAGGTACAATCAACCTTGGGAGTAAAATGAGAAAGGAGGGTTCAAGCAGATTGTTAGCAACAATCTGTTAGGATTCCAAACAACATATACATCCTAAACTAAATAAAGGGAGAAAACATTGCATGGGATAAATAGATGAAATCTAGCTATGGCATAGAAGGATGGATCACTTAAACTTTGATAATCTAGTGAAGATTAGTAAGGAGAACACAGTAAGAGACATGCCTAAGATTGCAAAACCATTAAATGTTGTTTGTGAGTACTATTAGCATGAAAAACAAATAAGAGCTACATTTAAGACAAAGGAACATTCAACAACAAAACCTTTGGAGATTGTTCATACTAATCTTTGTGGGACACCAAGAACAAAAATTCTGAATGGTAAGTAATATTTTATGTTGTTCATTGATAATTATACCAGGATGACTTGGGTCTATTTTCTCAAGAAAAAACCAAAGGAATTTGAGATGTTTAAAGTATTTAAATCTTTAGTTGAAAATGAAATTGACTTGAAGATCAAGTTTCTAAGATCAAATAATGAGGGTGAGTTCACCTCAAATTTGTGAACATCATGGGATAAGAAGACAATTTTCAACTGCTAGGACTTAATCAACTCAACCGTATGTTGAGCAATTAAAAATCATATTGGTACCAAAGTCCAAGATTGAAAACACTTGGTGAACAATGTGTATGGTAATCACCTACATTAGATACTCAAAGAGTGGAGAGCCATTGTTGCAAGGTCTTGGGATAAGTGGACAACCAAAGCAAGGAAAATATTAGGGGCAAAATTTAGCCCATGGGCTATGTTTCCATCTTTTTTCCAAAAAAGATTCACCAATTTGCATTTTTGAAGCCCTATTTCGCCCAATTTTGATGGGGTAAAATTTTTTCACTCTAAAAATCACCAAAATATTATATACACTATATAAAATCCTTATAAATTGAAATACTTTTAGAAAACATTGCCAAATATTTTATAGTTGATACACTTTTAAATAAGTATGAATCCTTAAAACTTTCTGTGAACCAAAGATGATGAAAAATTCTATTGAGAAAAAACCCAAGAAAGATTCTAAAGTCATGTTTAATCCAATAAAGTAGAGCTTTGTTTTAGTAAGTGATATGGTAGCATAATTGTTGGAAGTAAAGGATGAAAGAGATTTGTATCAAGGACTAAGTAGAGAGAGAAAAAGGAGCAATATGATGATTTCGGTAAAATAGGTAAGATGGAAATAAGTGAAGCACACACAAGATTAAAATATCTTCTAAGAATAGGAGTTTCATACACAATATAAGAGTTGTCTAAAGAGGGGACTTTTTTACCTATGTTTTCGGCTGGTTTTTACCAATTTTTTGCCATAAATCTTCACGGAATTTTCAAAACGTTTAAAAACACTGCTAGATCTTGCAGAGTGTAGGGTGTTGGGGGTTTTCCTGTCACCTTATTTCATTTCTGAGCTTAAAATCACTCAATAATCAACAGAAATTACAAATTTTGTAAAATAAATTCACCGGATTCCCACGAAAAATCAGCCTAAAAAATAAAAAATTCTCATAGTTAGACAACTCCTACAATATATATATAATATTTTGCATTAACTAAATATATAATATATTGTACATTATCTATTTTCTTTGGGAGGATAATATTTAGCAAGGTAAAACATTGTGCAAGAGTGCATGAATTATGTTCATAAGTGTCATGACAATAATTTTGGTGGATGGTACAACCAAACTCCATGTATGATATAAGCGCTACAACACGTGCCACCCACTTGTGGGTGGACCCATTTGTTTGCATATAAAATATGGTTGACCATTATATTTTGCACTTAGGGCTATTTTTTCCCACTTTTTCTCATCATGTTGGATAACATTTTTTTAAATATCAATGTAGACTTTAAAATTATATTTTTATATCTAAGTACTAACATCTTTTTAAATATCAATATAGACTTTAAAAAATATATTTTTATATCCAAATACTACTACACTATAATATGTGAATGTTTTAATTGGTCAATTATACATTGATTTTTTTCCGAAAATTTTAGCCAAACACATTGTTTTGTAATGCATTTCAACTAGAATTCAATGGTCGATCAATGTCCCCTCAAAAATACAATCTAATCAAAAGTATCACTTACATCTAGCTTTTCAATGTCAATTTGTAACTTTAAAAGAGTGTATTTTATATTGTATTAATAAAAAAAACCCACAAATTTATTATCAAATTCCACTAATTGCATGTCTTTAACATGGCCATGTTGAGATTTAGGCCTCCTTACCTATAGCATAGGTTAACTATATTTGGGGAATAAGCTAGGCATGCATTTTAAGAGAACCCATCCAATCTTTCTTTTGGTCTTAAATTCCATATAAACATAATTGCATGTCTCTAACGTGGCCAGGGATTTTTGTAAAGAGCTAAATCATGAACATAGAGTTTGTGTTTCACAAAGAAATATCCTCTAGAGTTTGTGTTTCACAAAGAAATAATAAAATTAAGAATGTCATCATCATTATTGTTTCATCGAGTTGGTGCTCTTATGCCTAAAAAGCAAAGAAATAAGAAAATTAAGATCCCCATCATCACTATTGTTTCATTTAAATTTTTAATTAAAGTGCTCTTATGTCTAAATTTGAGAGCTTGTGGTTTCTGGCGGTCTTGCAAACTAAAATTAATGATGGATTTTCTAATGTCATACACACTGATTTTAATTTTGAGTTCGTTAGGATCAAGGCTAGTATGTATTCAGACTCTCACGGTGGTTTGGGAGGTATCCCCAACCTGTTTCCAAATTTTCAATTGTCTATTCATGTATTTTGATTTTGGTAAACAACTTTGGTGGCATGCTTGACTTCTGAGTCTAGAACAGGTTTTGAACTTTGCATTGTATTTAAGGCTGTGTCTTTGTTCAATATCTTTTTAATTCATTTAACGATTTATATGCTTATAAGAAATAGAAATCCCAAGAAGGAGCACATACCTTTCATGACAGTTGGGCCACGAAGCCATAGTTCTCCTCTTTGGTTTGGAGGCAGGGAGACAGCAAGACAGCCGTTCCATAGTGTCTTCTTTCTTCATGGGTGTTTGTAGATACTCCTATTCCCGTTGTTTCTGTCAGCCCGTAAGCCTGCAAAGCTTCATGCAATCTTACTTGACAAAAAACATAACCTAGATGTAAGCTGATATCTCTAATCCCAATGGTAGCAACCTAATATGACAACCTCTGTGCAGATTGAGAAAAGGCTTCAAGTTTGTGATTAGCTCTTTTTAAATTCTTTCCAAATGCGTAATCACCCAAGATACAAAAATTTGGTTCCCAAGACAAAAACCATTGTTCTACACAAAATTAGGCATACTACACAACGTGGTTTGCTAGGAGGAAGGAAATCTGCATAACCTGTAACCTGTAAAATAATGTAGAAAACATTATTTTACCTTGAGATAAGTGACTTAAAAGTAGGTGGTTGTTTGTGAAGAATGATTCTGGTCTGTGGGTTTTAATCTTAACCTTGTTATAGCTAAAGTTAGAAAGCAAGGTTACTGCTTACTATTTCAAATTCCATATTACTACGTCTGATCCCATAGCCAGGGCCAGATCCCTTTCAGCATTTGATCCTGAATCCGACTGGTAGAAGTCTGCGTTGAATAGGTACTGAAGGGTCAACCCTTTGTTGAAAAAGTCCCTCCTTTCCCTGTTTTGTCGTTTTAGGAAGACAATTCCCCTAGACTTCAAATGAAGGAGGGCCTAGCTAAAAGAGGGTTTTGAAGGTTGTCCAGCAAAGAAAGCAAAAGGAATGTTATCCCAACCAAGAGAGACTTTTCAATGAGCACCATACAATCCATCTTTCAAGAGAAACTTAACCCAAAGAGACCTTTTAGGAAGGAACTTACCAGGGCTGACCTTTCAAGAAAGAACTTACCCAGTAAGGAAGAGGTTAAACTTTTGGTCAAAAGTTCTAAACCAACTCTGTTAGTAAGGCTTTTCAGGACTTGATCTTTCAGGTAGGACCTTACTCGATAAGGCAAAGATTGACCTTTGAGGTATGGCCTTAAGAGTAAGGTTCACCTTTAGGTTATGATTCGAGACTAACTCAATAATTGTGAATGTAAGGATGAATGCAAGGATATCTGGAATTGTGAAGACGTGCGTAAGTGGGAGTTGTTAAATGAAAACTAAATTAATTTGTTTATGGGAGTTTTCTCATTACGGATGTTTACGGGAAGTTTCTCATAACGGGCATAACCGGCAACGGTTTACTCATGTAACTAAATTCATGAAGTATATAGTGCATGGTTGGGATGCACAATGTAGAGAGTTGTCTATGAGGTTGAGACCTTCTTGTAATCTCTCTTTCTCTATTAATTAGCTTCAATACTTTTCCCGTGGATGTTTCCCCATATTGGGGTTTTACCACATGAAATGTTGGTGTTCAAATGCTATTACTAATTGTCTGATTATCAGAACGTGTCTCTTGAATTTAACAAGTGGTATCAGAGCTATTGGATAAGAGAAAAAGATTTAGCTAGTTGCTATAAGAGACCACATGTTGGAGGACCGGACGTTTAGATTTAAGAACAAGCCTAGAGGTTGAAGAGTCAACGTATGAGAATAAGACCACCAAAAATAAGTCCAGCATTACAAATGCAGTGGAAGAAGATTGCAATGTAATCGTGAGCCTGCATCTTGTCCGATTGTTGAGCGTGGAGGTGACAACCTACATTCTGTCCGACTGTGGAGCATGGAGGGGACAGCCTGCATCTTGTCTGACTGTTGAGCGTGGAGGTGACAGCCTGCATCTTGTCAGACTGTTGGCAGACGTGAAGGAGTGCGGGTGGAAGGGTTTGGAGATCGTTGTGTTAAAGAGCCTGCATTAAGAGCCTCAATGAAGTTGCGTTAAAGACTGTTGGAAGACGTGGAGGAGTGCGAGTGGAAGGGTATGGAGACCGCTGTGTGATCGTGGAAGAGTCTGTACAAATCTAGATCGTGGAAGGGTACGGGAAACCTGAAGAAACTGAGCCTGTTGGAGCCGTATGATGGAAATCGTATGGAGATAAGACAATTAAAATACTTTGAGAATTTTTTTTTTGTTATTATTGGAAGTATTTGGAAACTATATATTTATATATTTTTGGAAGGCTGAAATCGGAATTTTTGAATAATATAAAAGTTTGGATATATATATTTATTTCCAATACATTAAAAAAAAAGGAATAACTAGCAGTGATATATATAATTTAAAGGTTGAAAAGTTTAAATTATATATAT
>LPNX010840351.1:127941-168134 GCA_001517045.1 Pseudotsuga menziesii | reverse complement strand
ATATTTTCCTTTTTGCACATGATCTTGGTTACTGTTGTTAACTGTTGAACATTATAAATAATTTTCTTCATTGTTTTTTTACTTTACAGTTCATTGTTTTTTTTACTTACAAGTGAGAATTTTCTATTGGATTTTGTAGGGGTGAGCTTAAATAAGTGGTCCATTGAGTATGAAGAGCCCACTACTGAGGATTTGCCATTGAGTATGAAGAGCCTGTTGCTGAGGGTTTCAAGTTGTTAAGTATGGTTTTGAAGCTTCCGCGGGATCTGAGTATGGCTTAGCAACCAAGTACAAGTGGGATGGTTTAGCTATTGTAATATTTTGAAAAATCATCAATGTACTAGATGATTTTCATGTAAAGTTACATGGAGATAGTTTTTGAGAAAACTCATATTTATTGTAATACTTGACATTTCATATAATATAATTTGTGTGGTTTAAAACTTATATGGTTGTACTTTATATTATTTATAAGTGTTGTAATTAACTAATTAACGCGACATTGAATAATTCATGTGTATTAGATGATGATAAATAATTTATGATTCTTTTTTTAATTTAAACATAATATCATATTAAAAATTTATATTGATTAATAATGGACACTATTAAAACTAATAAAATATAATAACCACATATAAAATGACTAAAAATGACTAAATTAGTGACCAACAATTGAGATTAATGACCAAAATTCACCTATACAATGACCAAAAACTGAGAGATACGTGACTAAACAATGAGATATAAATGACCAAAAAAAGGACCAAAATTCGCATATCAATGACCAAAAAACAGTTTTGGTGGCTAATTTATGGTCTTTTATTACGCGACCAAATTTGGTCATATTCTAGTTTGTCATGTGGTCATTAATTTGGTTATAAATGTGGTCATATATTTGGTCATTGATTCAAATATATGACCAAATAAATGACCAGATCAGAAGCTATAAATGACTAAAATAAAAATGAGCAATTTTGGTCGCGTAATAAAAGACCGTAAATTAGCCACCAGCGATCGCCAAACCAAAAGTGGTCATTGATATGTGGATTTTGGTCATTTATTTGGTCACTAATATCCCATTTTCCACTAGTGTATACATTGTTGTTAAATATTGTGTTTAAGTAGAAGTTATCTAGGCATTGTCCCTGATTGCTGAGAGGGCCCCTCATCAACCAGAGGTTCATTTTCTTTGTTTAGCTTAGTTTCTTTTATGTTTTAGCTAGTCTAGTTTAATTTTTAGTTTGTTTCCATTAGATTATAATAAATTCTATTTCATTTGTTTTTTGCAATACATTAACTTAGTTTTATTTCAAAATTTAATTAGTTAGATGCGCGCACGTTTTCATTTATTTGCTTCTAGTCATTTTGTTTCCAGTTATTTTCATTTCCAGCATTATTTTCAGTCTTTGTTTTCAAGAATATAGAATAAGTTATTTTCGTGAATTTAGAGTAAATTCAATTCTATTATTTCCTTTCATGTTTTGAATTTATGCAAGTTAGTTTCCAGTTTGTTTATTAGTTTAATATGCAAATGATTCCTTTTGTTTAGGAATTAGTTTAAGTTGAATTTGATGTTAAATAGGTTTATTTACTGTTCCAATGCATTAGAATTACATCTACATGGCTTCAAGTGAATATTAGTTCATTTAGGTTAGTTTTTGCCCCTTTTACTATGCAGCCTGTCATTCAGACAGTCTGTTCAATCTGTTATTCAGCCACCCTTTCAGACCCACAGTTCAGTCTGTCATTCAGTCTTTAGTTTTGTTTTTAGTTTTTTTATGTGTTTTAATATTGTTTTCAGTTCTATTTGGTTGATGTTTGAATTATGCTTTGTCTGTAATAGTTAAATAATAGTTTTTGTTTAACATTTAAGTTAAAGTTTAATTGTTTTTAAATTATTTATCAACGTTTTATCATTTTCCTTACTTCTTTTACTTTGAACGTAGCTTAATTCATTCTTGAGTTTTGTTTCTAATTTTGTCTTATGGTTATATGGTTTTGTGTCTGTTCCTTTTGAATTGATTTATTTGTTTGCATGCAAGATTTAGTGTTTTCCTTAGTATATTTTTAGGTTGTATTTTTATGATTGTGTTATTGTTGAAAGAACTTGTACGACATAACCTAAAGATATTTCTTTATTAAGTTTTCTACTTACTTCTTTTATTTAATTTTTTTTATTAAGTTTTCTACTTGCTTATTTTTAAGTTTTCCTTATTAAGTTTTTTCTATTAAGTTTTCTAGTTGCTTATAAGTTAAGTCTTCCTTGCACTTTAGTTTTCCTTTTGAATAAGTAAGTTGTTGATTGTATATTTTTTCAGTCCAAAGTTATAAACTAGATTATTTGTTTAGTTAATATTTTATCTCAGTTTAGTTGCCTTAATTTAATTTTTAGGAAGTTTGACTCAGTTTTTCATTTTGGAAGACCTTTCAATCTTTTGTTTGTTAAAATATTTACACGACACTCTTTACCTTCACATATATTTTGTGTCAACTCTAATTTTACCAACCCCGGTTTATAATTAAAGAATAGGTGAATTAATTTAGACATTATAACACCCAACACTTTTGGCGTCGTTACCGGGGAGTTGTTCTGTAAGGTAGAGCAGAATTAATTATGAATTTTAGCAATAGGTTGGTAGCATGGGAGCAATAAGATGAGAGGTAAGAACCTGCACATCTATTATAACAGGCGCCCCCAAATCCAACAACAGTAGTAGCATGGTTTTTATTTAGTTTAAAAGTCTTTGATGAGTAGAATTAGATATCCTCAGGGTAGATTTATCAAGACTGGAAAAGTTGTTGAAGTCTCTACTAACTATTGTAGGGGACATAATTCTCCAACTATTAACTCACTAGAAAGGTATTGAAAGACACCTATAGGAAGTAGTTCTAACCTGAAACCTCAAGAAAATCCATTAGAATATCTTACTAGAGAAGCCATAGAAGGAGAAGGAACCTTGGCAATAGGTCCAAAGGACCCTGTTCCTAAGGAAGTTCAAGAAGATCAGCCATTAGAAACCCTTGGCCCTCCACTAGTTCAAATCGAATTAACACAACTTTTTCACTAGTAGGAGATCCGAATTTTGTTGACTTTGTTGATCCTACTCAAGTAAAATCTCTCTTTGGAACCTTAGTAGATCCATTTATTTCACAAATTGAAACTTCTATAGTAGAACCTACTATCCCTCTAGGACTCAATAAAAACACGGTTGATCAGAGGAAGATCTCTCCCTAAAAAGAACGTTGGGATGCCTCCTTATCACCTCGAAAGGAGCCTCCTAGGTATATTTACGTTAAGAATCCAGCTTATATGGATAGACGGGGAGAAAAAGAAGATCATGATGAAGTTAGAAATGAAGAAGGAGAAGGGGAAAATTGAACTGAGGCTACCTTTGGGTTCCCTATCTTAGATACAATGCAAGATGTAACTATGAAAAGCATCTCTCCTTCCTCCTTTCCTACTTTCTATGGAAAACATAATGAGGACCCGAACACATTCCTGTTCAAGTTTGATATCCTTTGTTGGAGTTACAATTATCTACAAGACGCTCACAAACTAAAAGTCTTTCCCGCTACACTTAAGGATTCCGCCTTGAGATGGTTCATGGGATTAGGAGAATCCACTATCAGGACTTGGGATGATATGAAAACCTCATTCTTACTAAAATATCAATAATAATGCTGTTAGAATAATCAACCCATAGTTATCTACCTTAGACATTAATTAATCCATTTTTTTCTTATTTTCCTAGTTTCCAATATTCTACTCTATGCAAGTTGTCTTCCACATGTCCTAGAAGTCAAACTTGCTAAAACCAAGTCATAGAGTGCTTAGGAAACCTCCTGGAAACCATATTTAGCAATTCTACTTTATTCCAGATCCTCCCTATCCCATATCTGTGTTTTTTGCTAAGTTGCTTGATTTATTGATATTTGAGGCAAAAGGGAAAGTAAGACTAGGTGTAGTTGACTTGTTTTTTTCCCTCATCATCCTTCATTATTTTATCCTAATAAAAGCATGTATGAGTTGTATTTCCATCACCTATTAGCTTTCCTACTTGACTTTTCCAATTCATGAGCCTCTAGGTAGATTTGGAAACTGCTTTATGCACCTATGGGGGATTTGACTAGATTTAGTAAGCCTGCTTTTCACTATTTCTAATGGCATCCTTATGCATTCAAATATCTCATGTAATTATATATTGAAGCAGCCTATGACTTCATAAGTTTGGCTATTGTACACTTATTCTATACAGATTAGTGTTATTCTCCAATTTCAGTCTCCTTTGTGTGTAAATTTGCATGTTTGATTAGCAATTTTGTGGGTGAAATTGTTCTATCACTTGGGTTCAATTTCCACATGGTATTAGAGCCTTTGTAAATCGATTTCTATCCTTCCATATTGCTATTGCATGTTTGACATCTTGAATGGGAGCATAGTTCAGAGCTATGGATCAATCTCAGAAGATCATCTTGACTCCATTTAATTTCTTTGAATGGAAAGCAGAGATGGAGATACTATTGAGAGAGAAGGGTCTCTATAGGGTGGCTATGGAGACTAAGGCATAGCCCAATGTAGTTGCAGAGAAAATTAAATGGTACAACAAGAGGAATGAGGCCTATGGTCTTCCTTGTTTGATCATATCTAGAGACCTCCTCTTCCATCTTGATGGATTGACATCACCTAATGAAGTATGGGAGAAGCTAGTAGAACTTTTTGGTAAGACAAATGAGATGAGAAGACATCAAATCAAGAATGAATTGTTCTCTTTAAGGCCCGGTAGCTCTGAATCCCTGCAACTCTACTTTTCCAAGTTTAAAGCCCTTGTTTTGCAGCTAAAATAATGTGGAATTGAAAAGAATGAAGAGTAGCTAGTTTTGGCCATACTCTCGAAGCTTGGCCCTGAATATTTAGTGTTTGTTTCGACCTTCCATGCCACCAAGTTGACAGCTCGAGCCTAGAAGATTCCTAAGATTGCAGAGTTCATAGAATCCCTCACACAAGAACAAGATAAACTGGTAATGATGGGAACCATCTGTTGTAATCTCACAGATCACATAAGGTTACCAATAATACATACTAAAACATAACTATAAATTAGATACAAGAGACAAGAACAGATAGAAAAATAGATTATATTATTATAATGAGTTCATACAAGGCACAGAACTGAACTGAGTTCTTGCTTGGCTCAACAGCCTAATATATACCAGTTAGAAACAGTTACAAAAAATAAATACCTATCGGTTCGGTGAACCGACATGACTGTTAGTTAAGTCGACTAATCAATCTGTTTAGTCGGCCCACCGACTTAGTCAGCTGATCGACTAGTTGGCCCATCGACTTAGTCGGCTGGCTAAGTCGGTCTTTGTCCAAGTCGACTTATGTCGGCTTGCTCCTTCTACATCTCCCCCATGAACAAAACATTTCTTCGTCCCAAAGAAACAGGGAGGTAAAAAAACAAACTCTTGTGGATGCAATCAGACTTGCTCATGCTGGGGGCTGTGCAGCTGGATGGTCGGTCTTCTTTGGACACAGACTTCAATGATAGTTGGGTCTGTGATGGCCAGATGATGCTAAAATTCGGTCCAACTCTGTAATGCCTTCTGGATATCGATCGTTAAGGTTGTGAGACTAGAAAGGATCGACATATTTTCGGACATAGGTATTTCTGCGATATTCTCCATGTTGAGACCCAACAGTTGGTTTTTCTCTTCTGCAGCAGTGATGAGTCGTTTCATCTGTGGACAGATGTGGTCAACTCTCTCTAAATTGGGAAGGGCCTATTGAACCCACTAATGTGCCTCTCGTTATAGCTTCTGCAGTTTGTTAGTCTCCATCACAATTTGTTCTTCAATGGTCTGCCTCAGTTCTACCTCTGTCGACTTCCGACTCTCCAGAGCCTGAATGCCCTGCCTTGCCTGCCTGGTCTGCTGATAGACTTGCCTGTAGTGGTTAGGCCAATCTCGTAAGACTTCCTCGGTGACCACTGATTATTCCATATGATCCTGGAGAACTTTGTATGCCTCCGAGAATGCAGTGTGTTGGGCCAGGAGCAGTCGAACAGTCTCCTCCTTTTGCTCTTCCTTCGTCTCTTGCATCTGGATCTGGACAGTTGATACCATTGTCTCAAAGAGCTGATATGCTCTTTCAAGTGGTCGATCTGTGTTGACTTTGAGAGGGTCTGGTACCACAGTCTGGATTAGAGCTTTGCATCTGCCGAGAAACTCGACTTCTTCTACATTTTTGACGACTAGCTCTTTAGTTTTCTGATCTGTCCTTTTCTTGGACTCTTTGGCCACTATTTTCAGGAGTTGGCCGACCTCTGTGTCATCCAAGGAACTTGCATCCCTTACGGTAATGCAGAGGCTGGATGGTCTATGCTGCTCTTTCTTTTTCTGCTGCTTGTCTAGCTGTTGTGCTTGCTCCTGGGTACCTGCAGTAGTGGAAGTTGGGTCTGTGGTTGGTGGATTGGAGGTCGAAGGTTGTTCTGGTGGGTTAGGTGGTATAGAAGATGGTTGTGTTTCTTTTTGAGTATGTGGTGGATAGGTGGGGGTTTTTTCTGTTTGAGGAGGTGGGGTGGTTGCTTCTAGTTGTGAAGATAACGGTGGTTGTGCTGGGTTGTGCTGTAATTATGGGGGTGGGGATTTTGATGGTGGTGGTGGTGGTGGAGGTTGTGATGATGGTGGTGTTGGGGACGGAGTGGGGATAGGGACAGGGGTCAAAGGGTTGACTGGAGTATGTGGTGAACTTTTGTCGGAAGAGATACCTGCTTCAGAAGGTGTAGAGGGTAGGTCGTCCGGGTCGATTGGTTTGGTGACAGACTTTGATGTTCCTATTATGTCACCCTATTCATCGTGGGTGAATATCGTCGTAACATTTGCATAATGCTTTCTGCCTGCATAGAGAGGGGATTTTGTCTGTATTTTCTGGGCCGACTTAAATAGTCCAGGAAGTGTCTTGAAGAAAGCTTTAAGCTCAGCGTCCTGGCTAACCCTGTCTCTGAGTGCCTCCGGGATGGCGTGTTGATATTCCTCAGGGGGATTATCAGCCTGCTATACTTGTGCTTGTTCTTTGATTATGGTGGTCGGAGATGGGGGGGGAGGGGTCGACACGAGGTCGACCACATTTTCAGGTGTCAAGCCCATTTTTGCTTTCTTTGGCCGACCCTTCGGAGTGCCTCCGTCCACGTACCATTGAAACTAAACCTCGACTGACACTTTATTGGCACGGGCATCCTCGACAATGTCGACGGCCGCAACTACTAGTTCCTCCTCATCATCGGAAGAGTCAGCTAGGATAAGCTTGCGCTTACCCCTACCTTGTTGTAATTTTTGGGCTTTGAGATTTTTCCTTGCGACAGCTATCTCCTCAGCCAGCTTCTTGATGATGCTCTTGGATAAAGTATATTCTGGGTCATTTCCTTTGACCTCACCTGTCTGTACTTGGGGTGGGTCAATGGTTGCTGGCGCCGGAGGAGTTTTCTGTTGCTGTGTTTGTTTTATTGGTTGTTGTTGTTCTGTCTACTGGGGGTCGACTACTTTTGCAGTCGGAGGTTTGACAGTGATATGCACCCGACTAGTGGGCACGGTCGGGGTATCCTCTGACACAAATGTGCTGATCTATAGATTAAGTTCGTAGTCCTCCTCCTTCTCCTGGTTGGTAAGCGGCTCGATGATGGAGAAGTCGACATGTTTGGCAGCCTCTGGGATGGGTATCTTTATCTGTGCTTGTCTGGTCAACTCTCAGAAAATATGCTCGACCGTTGGATAGTAGTCGAGGTCCTGTGCTTTAGGGTCTTGACCGCGCATATACCATACTGAGGTATGGTCTAGTTCCAAATGGATGTGAGACTCAGCAGGGAGGTTTCGTCGAATGTTCTGGGGCACCCTCCACCTCGTTGTTTGGACCTTCAGTTGCTGGAACCAGTTTTCTAGGAAGACTTTCCCTTGGGCCAGCTCATGTAGGGTGCCTTTTTGTGAAAAGGGATTGAATCTGTGCATTTGGAACCTGGTCAACTCCCGGAAGACTGGAATGCCTTCGAGACAAATGTCATACATAACAATCCAAATAATGAGAGAGGGGAACTTGATCATACCTCCTGTCTCCTAGCAGCGTTCACAGATGGTTTTGATCACGTCCGCAACATAATCTCCCCATCGGTAGATACGTCCATCGGTCGCGATTGTGCCTACCGCTTCCAACATCTCCAGCTTAAGGTCACTTCCTTGATCTGCCAAGGTAAGGGTGATTGCTATAATTTTAGCCATGATTTGTGGTGTCCTTGTCACAATCTGGCTGATCATTAATCCCTTGGAGTTATTTCCCGACGGTGAGCCCGTAAGATCTTGGAATAACCCTTCCTTGATCCCAATAGGAATAGGGCTGCCCTGGTTGGACAGACCCGTAAGTTCGGAGATAACGTCCCCGGTGATATCAATCGGTTGGTCGAAGTAGAACCGGCCGTTATGGTAGCGACTGATAATGAATTTAACAGCTGCCTCCTTCGTCCCACCGAAGCTTTCCATCAGTGGTGCGTTAGGATAGTTGAAAATGCCGCTCTTCTGAATTTTCTCAGCGGCCTGGGTCATTCAGCTGTCGACATAGGCCCACTCTTGGATTTCTTGCCAGAGTTTCTGAAATGGGCCCTCCTGGAACTTTGCATTTTTAATGTTCTTGAGACGCTTGAGCAAGGGGGTGTCCTCTGCTTACAACTCTTTTGCCTTGGCCGCTGCTCTGGTTAGTTTCGGTGCCATTATGTCGGACTGGTCGGAGTTTTGACAGGGTTCTTGTGCTTTGGTCAACTGAGATTGCGGGTGCTCTGATGAAAATGGGTGTGGTGAATGAACCTTCGACGGTCCATGTTTTATAGGCGGGGATGGGGCTGAGTGTCGAAATGGGTGTATTAATGGTGGACTTGACAGTCCAACTGCAATACTCGAGTGCGACTTAATGGAGGATTTGTTTTAGCGCTCGAGGCCATCAATGCGTGATGGGACTTTCGAAGTCGATGGTCAATGTCATGGGTGAAAATGGTCGGCCTGACTGGTTGATAAAGATGGTCGATGGTGGTGATGTCGGTGGTCGAGGTAGTGAGTTGCTGTCATGGCTGTCATCGGAAGTATTATTTTGTTTTGGAATTTTTTTCTATCTTTTTATGGGTTTTAGTTGACGGTTAACATCGTTATTTGATTTTTTATTTTTTATTTTTTTCTCAGTTTGTGTAACGTTTGAGTCGGGCTCCATTAACGAGCTTCCGAAATACTAGGCCCTGTAATGTTTTCAGTCGGACTGAGCCATTGGGATGTATTTCGTCGACAACATAAGGTCCCATCCATTCGGCGTGTAATTTCTTGGGTTTTCCTTTGAATCGACTATTATACAGTAAAGCAAGGTCGCCGACCGAAAGGTTTTTGTTTTTGATATTACGATCATGACAAGCTTTCTATTGTTGTTTGTGAATTTCCTGATGCTGAATAGCCATGATTCGATGTTCTTCTAGCTTACTGAGTTGAAATAGTTGGCCCTTTCTTGCTTGTTCGACATCGACATGCAGTATTTGTGCAATAATAGGTGTCTACTGTCGAAAATGTAGGGGGACAACTGCTTCCTGCCCGTACACTAGTCGAAAGGGTGTTTGATCGGTCGACCGCTTATATGTTGTTCTATATGCCCAGAGAACCACAGGAATTTTCTCATCCCAGTCGTCTTTGTCAGTGCTGCATATTTTTGTTAACCCTTTGGTTAGTGTTTTGTTAAAAGCTTCAATCGCGTCATTCGACTGAGGATGATATGCAGTGCTTCGTCGGTGGTCGATGTGAAATTATTCAGTCAGATGTTTGATGGTTTTGTTGATAAAATGTGAGCCCTAGTCGCTAATCAAGGTGAGTGGGCATCCAAATCTAGTGATAATGTTTTTGTAGATGAACTTAGCAGCTACCTCACTTGAACATGTATCGACGGGTTTATCTTCTACCCATTTGGTGACATACTCCACTGCCATGATAATATATCTTACACCTGATCGTTTGGCTAGAATAGGAAACGGTCCTATGAAGTCTATAGCCCAAATTTCGAAGGTGAGACTAGGGTTTACAGATATCAAGGGCATTTATGTGCTCGGTAGAGGTTGACCAAGTCGTTGACATCTATCACATCGACTAACAAAGTTTTTGCAATCCTTGTGGATGGTCGGCCACCATAAGCCTGACTGTTGGATTTTTATTGCAGTAGTATCCTCTTGAAAATGTCCTCCGGCAGGTCTATAATGTGCTTCATGCATGATTTTTTCTTTCTCATGGTCGAGTACACAATGTATTAGAATGTCGTCTAAACCCATTTTGTACAAAAATCCATTAATGAGACTATAGGGTGCAACATTCATAGCTAATATTTGTTTCTTCTTGGTGTTCAGACCTTCGGGTCCCTGACCTGTCTCCAAGAACTGAGCTATGTCTTCTAGTTCTTTGGGTACTGCTTCTATGCAAAATATATGTGCATTCGGAAAGTCGTCGTCAACTCCGGTCGGTTCCTCCCCTGTGTCGATACGAGATAGGTGGTCGGGTCTGACATTTAGCTTGCCTGGTCGGACTACTACTTCAAACTCAAATTCTTGAAAAAGCAGTAACCATCGAAAAATTCTCCCATGATGAAGGGGTTTATTAACAAGGTATTTTAAATCATGATGGTCAGTATAGAATATGAAAGGGTTGGCCAATAGGTAATTTCGATACTTCTGGAGAGAAAAAACCATACCTAGGGCTTCTCGTTCAGTGGTCGAGTAGTTTCGTTCAGCTTTATTTAATTTTTGACTACTGTATACGATAGGGTAATCCATCCCATCATCCCCTGGTTGAGTAAGGATGGCTCCAATTGCAATTCCTGATGCATCAATATGCACATGAAATTTAGTCGACCAGTTTGGAAATTTAAGTATGGGAGCTTCGACTAGTTTTCTTTTCAATTTGTTGAAGGATATTTGGCATTCTTCTGTCCATATAAACTCCTAGTCATCTTTGAGCAGTTCCTCCAGAGGGTAAGTCATATCTAAATAGTTTCTGATGATTTTCCTATAGTATCCTATGTGGCCCAATAACACCCGAACCTGTTTAGGGTTTATTGGGGGTTTTAGGTCAAGGATGTTTTTTATTTTGGAAAAGTCGACCTTTATACCATCTTTGCAGACAATATGTCCTAAGAGTATGGCTATGGGAGTCATAAAAGTACACTTCTTAATATTTAGGGAGAGTTGTATCTGTCGACATCTCTCCAGCATAAGTCGGAGCCATGTGCAGTGATCCTTTAGGGTGGAATATATGGTCCAATAGTCGAAGTATACTGCCATGGTCTTATAGATATACTCTTGGAAAGTTTTGAAAACAATTCGTGAGAATATTGTAGGTGCATTATTCAACCCAAAAGGCATAACCCTATAGGCAAAGGATCCAAATTCACATACAAATGTTGTTTTCTTTTGATCCTCTTTTTCTATGGGTACTTGATTATATCCTGAAAATCCATCTGTAAATGAATAACATTCATGGCCTGCAACTTCATTCAGGATTTCATCAGCATAGGGGGTGGGGAATGGGTCTGTAAGTGTGACTTTGTTGAGTTCCCTAAAGTTGACACAAATTCGTAACCTGGTCGGGTCATGTTTCTTAGGCTGAACGACCATGGGGCTTTCCCACTCCGACTGGTCGATGGGGTAAATGATCCCTGCTGCTAACATGTTGTCTATTTCCTTCTTAACTATCTCCTTATACTTATGAGCTAGTTTGTAAGGTCGTTTCTTGATAGGTCGGACATCAGGTTTAGTATCTATTTTCATTTCTCCCATTTCTTGTACTAACCCTTTTAAGTATTTGTAATCCCTTGCAAAGACATCTTGGAATTCTTTCAGTAAGTTGACGATTTCGGTGGTTTGGTTTTCATTCCAGTAGTCTCCAAGCTTAGCTATTTTTGGATGGTCGTCATTTGAAATATCGACCTCCTTAGTTTTCACTTTGGCATCTAGCCACTTTGGTGCTTTAGCTTCATTGATCGGCCGACTCCCTTCTTGAAACTGTGAGAATGTAGCTGGAAAGTCGGCTGCAGTCATTCTGTCAAGGTCAGGTTTGTCGGTGGTCTCGACTTTTAGGATTGAGTAGATTGGTTTGGTTGTTTCGATGTGGTCGGGTTTCCATCTAAAGCTCTTGCCTGTGGTATGTTCGTTTTCTAATTGCAATCGGGTCGACTGTGGCCTGGGTGTAGTTTTTATATTGTGACAGTCTTTGACCTGTCGGTGGGTCTAGGAGGGTTGAGTTATGGTCGGCTGGAGAAAGTGTTTGATGTGTTGGGCTGGCTCAACCAGTGTTTCATTCTGGGGTATGAACTGAAAGTCGTTGATAAAGTTGTTTCTCAATTCCTGCCAAAAGAAGGTTTCTCCTCTTGCTTCCTCCATCTTATACCATTTATTGGGTAGGTCTGCTAGGGTTGTAGGGAACAAATGTGGCCAGGCTCGCTCATCTTTGTATCCAAGCCTTCTCCACTTGCTTTCACAAGTCATAATGTGGTCTTCTGGGTTTTGGCCTTGGACAAAGATAGGGATTTGAGCTTCCTGTGTTAACTTTTTCCCACCAAATCGTTCAACAAAGAAAGTTGAAGCAGTCGTCCAGGTCTGTAATTTTGTCTGATGGGTATTCCACCATCTAGCTGCTTGACCTGTAAATGTTTCCACTAAGCTTTGAAGTATGCCATGTTCTCCAATATTTTTAGAGACTTGTTCAAGATGCATTATTGGGGATTCTCTTTCCTTATACCTGGGCAGTTGGGTATTATGTAAGTTGGTCGGCTGTAATGTAGGTCGTTCCCTGATTTTAGGTTCAAAGACTTTGGGGATAATTGATACAGTGAAGCACTGTCGGGTGGGTTTTTTCTGTACTTTTTGTATAGTCCAGCACCCTCTTGCTTGTGTTTCATAGTTTTCCATTTCCCAATCATATAATTCAGCATCTGAATTATAACCAATGGAGTCTTGGTTACCTAAGTGAAGCTCCCCGTAAATGTTTGGCTTAGTATAGTCCGTATTATTATGGATCTGGTAAAGTTGTCAGACATCAAGTTCCTCATCTATCGGTTCTACCCAAGGTTGTCCCTATGCAGGATTAATGGGGACAATGACTTTTTGGCCATTTCCTTTTAGTTTGATGTGTTATTTATCTAAGGATATAGATGCTTTCATATTTCGACCCCAAGGTCGACCGATGATGGCTCGGAAGGAGCTAGATCCTTCCTTTGGGTCGATGATTTCAAAATCAACCTTAGTCGATATGCCTTTGATGGTCATGTCGACATCTTTCCAAACCCCAATGGGTTCAATGAGGCCCTGGTCGGCAAGTTTTAGGTAAATTCCTGACTCATAGAGTCGAGGTCGGCCCATCTTTTCCCAAGTGTCCCTGGTCACAATATTTACTTGAGACCTGAAATCGAGCACCACTTGTCGGACGTGATAACCTTCGATTTCCAGGTCGACAAGTGGGTCGACATCGTTTTTGTCTTTTTGATTTAGGCTGCAAATGTTCTTAGTTTGTTTTCCCGAGTTAGTGTGTTTTATTTCATGTAATAAATCAATGAACTGGGCTACAGACTCGTCGGTTTGGATGAGATGAGTTAATTGTTGTGTCATGCTAAGTCGATTGGTAAGAATGTTGTCTTGCTGTGCAATGTCTTGAAATATGTGTGTGGCTTCTTGATAAGTTTGTTTTTCCTTCAGAGGATCCGGATAACCATTTTTGTTTTTAATTTTACTAATTTGGGGGTTATCAAGCCCTGTTTTTGTGCCTTGGCGAGTGACAATATGCAGATTTTTAGTAGTGACTACATCATGCTTTTGTACACAGGACAAGACATTAACATTTTTCTTATTATTGATTTTTTATAACATGGTAGGACAATCCTCCAGAGAGTGATCACCTACTCCACAATGCGTACAGAATTTAAGGTCAGTTCTGTGCTTGTACGGACAGTCTACGCATCGGTGCCCTTCTTTATAGCAGATGAGGCACTGGGTTGGTCGACGAGTTCGTATGTCGCGATTCCCTACGAATCGACCTCTTCCTCCAAATCCTTGTCGTCGATTATTGTACCGGCGCTCATATCGTCGGCCTTCGTATCGTTGCCCGTTCTGGTCATTAGTATTATTTTGCTCATTGCTCTGCGCCACTGCATTCATCTGGTAGACTGCCTGATAGTTCTATCTGTTTTTCAGGTTTAGTTGACAGTCGGCCGTATTGCGACTTTTTGCCTCATAGATGGCGCACCGGGAAGCTTTTGCGTTCTTCATGTTAAACACACATTCTTTCGTAGAGTGATCCCCGGTCTCCTGGAAAATGTCGCAAAATACTTTAGTTTGCACAAATCGGACGTCTTGTCGGCTGTACTCCTGTCCACAATTATCTTTTGAGTGTCCGGCCATTGAACATTTAGTACACCATATTTCTTGATTTTTGAGGGACAGTTCTTTCAAGGACTTCTGCACACTTTCCAGCTGTTCTTCTATCCTGTGGTCCATCGGATAGGAAGGTATATCTTCATCCATTTCCACCTGCAGAGCTTTAGTCAGTGCATCTTCATATGTCTTGAATGTTTCCAGACTCATGTGTCGACGAATTTTTTTTGATAAGCCTGGAAGGAACCATTGAATTAGTAATTTCTCATCAATAACATAATCTAATTGACTCAATAGATCCTTCCAGCATTTGTTGTAATCGCGGATAGTCTCCCCTGGCTTTTTCTACGTTGTCTTGAGCTTTTTGGCGGCCAGGTGCTTAGCGTCTGGGGTCTTGAAAAAGGATAAGAACTGTGCTTTAATGTTAGCTTTCGATGCTCTGGGTTGCCTTTCCGAAAAGGTCATGTACTAGGTCAAGGCCCTTTTCCGTAAGGCTCTGGCGAACTGAGCCATCTGTCTGTCTTCATCTGTCACCCGGTTTGCATCCCAGATGGACTCGCAGATGAACCAATGTCATCTGGGGTCTTCATCCCCCTCGTAGAGAGGAATGTGAGCTGTTTCGTGACCCATGTCTGAGTCACTTTCACTGTTCTCAGGAGTTGGCAGGGTCGGAGGCGTGGGTGGTGGTGAAAGTGGTGTGGTTGTTGACGTGGTCGGGCCTGCAGAATTTTGGTCGACGAAACTGGTGCCTTCATCGATGGCCGATTCAACTTCAACGTACAGTGGGTTGTTGTGGATTTCTATTGTCGATGATCCACTAGACTGTTGTGTACGCAGGTCTGATTCGTTTCTTTCTTCTAAAGTTGTATGTGGTGGGGGGGGTGCTCCTTCCTGTGTCGGTAAGAGCAAGTGGATACTCTGAAAGGATGGTGCCATTTGAAAGGTCACCCAGTTCCCTTCAACCAGTCAGTGTATGACAAGATGTCGTCCCAGGTATGGTTCATCACCTAGTCGGCTCCAAATAGTGATGTCGCCAGCTCGTAGTCGGAGGTCGTCTTCAATAATAGTTTGTATTCTGGTATGCGGATTTGCCGGGGAAAGGGTTATTCCGTCGTCGGGAGCTCTTAATTGGAGAGCCTCTGGCTGCTCTATCCACACTTCTTCCTCCTTAGGGGACACCTTTTTCTCAATGCCCTCTTCCTGTCAGTCATGACCCGACTCTGGCGGATTCTCTTCATGGTCGGTCGCCCTAGGGTTTTGTTCTCTACGCAGCCCGTCAGCTCTTTCTCGTCTTACTTCCCTTCTCTGTTGTCTCTCGTCCCTTTCTTGTTTTTGAATGTCTGACATACTCCCGTACAGTACTATGTTCTTGAAGTATTCTACGGTCGAATTTTCATTACTAGTGACATCTATCTTCTTTCAGCCGACTAGGATTCACTATACTCTACCACCGACACAAGACCAACTACCCCCCCATAGCTTACCCGATGCTTTTATAAAGCTCAGATGGTTCGACTTACTTGCTCAGGAAGTATTACCACTCCCTTTCTGCAATAAACTTCTCCCACTTCCTCTGCTTTTCCGCCCAGTTGGTATTTGGTGGCTATTCGCACAGTGGTGGTCTAGGTTCGACGATGTGGCCTGCCCCGTTCCCTATCAAGAATTTGAATAGCAAAGTCAGCAAGGTGCACAAGAATTGTTCGGTGAAATCTGTGTAGAATTTTGCTTTTACAGTTTCCACTGACATCCTTTCTTCGACCGCTTGCTCCTCACAGAAGTCATCGGTGATTTTCTCAAACCACTCCGACAGATTTGTTCGGCCTCCTCGGAATAGTTTATCTAGCAACTGCTGTTCTTTAGTTGCATCCGGTCTTCTCATCCAGAATCTGCTTCAATAGCTGTGGCACGACTTCAACAAACTTCTCATGCATCTCGGTAAAAAATCCTGCCTTGCCTTCAGCGACTGTTAATCTATTTCGTCTTGCATAATTTTGCAAGTAGTTAGCAATTTTACGGTACCACCAGTCCTTGATCTCCTACTCTGGTATCATATGTGAGCATATATCTTAGACATGTACTACCGGCAATGGAACCAATGTTGTAATCTCATAGATCACATAAGGTTACCAATAATACATACTAAAACATAACTATAAATCAGATACAAGAGACAAGAACAGATAGAAAAATAGATTATATTATTATAATGAGTTCATACAAGGCACAGAACTGAACTGAGTTCTTGCTTGGCTCAACATCCTAATATATACCAGTTACAAACAGTTACAAAAAATAACTACCTGTCGGTTCGGTGAACCGACACGACTGTTAGTTAAGTCGACTAATCAATATGTTTAGTCGGCCCATCGACTTAGTCGGCTGCCTAAGTCGGTCTTCGTCCAAGTCGACTTATGTCGGCTTGCTCCTTCTACACCATCAAACCTTCCAAAGACCAAGATTTGGTGGCTGGATATTTGAGGGTGGATTCAAAAGGAAAGAAGAAAGCTAAGAATCCACCTAAGCAAAAGAGAGACAAGAATAAGTCTCAAGAGGAGCCCCAATGCTCCAAGAAGAACTTCCAGAAGAAGAAGAACAAAGGAGAAATGAGCAAGTGTGCATACTACAATAAGGGCTATCATCTTGAAAGCTCCTGCATGGAGAAGAAAATTGACATGTTGACCCCAACTCTTGGAGAAGAATAACATCTCCCTTCCTAATTTCTCAAAGAAGAGGGAAGGAGGATCAAATTCATAGGACAGAGAGAGAGTACATGCATTGGTCATTGGCACATCAAGCTCACCTAGCTTCATCATAGACTTTGGAGCTTCAAGACATATGGTTTCAATCAAGGAGAGATTCTCTTCTCTTGACATGTTGAAAGTTCCACCAATAGTTCTGGGAGATGACTCTCTCACTGACAGTTTAGGCAAAGGAAGGATTGATCTTGACCATGGTAAATTCAGTAATGTATTGTATGTTCTAGGTCTTGCCTCTAACCTCTTGTCAGTGTATCAGATGACCAACACACAGTCTCCAAATAAGGTCATATTCTCCGCTGATGATGTTGATATCATAGAGATCTCGAATGGTAAATTCATTGCAAAAGGAGTTGTAGATCACACTTCAAAGGTATACATGTTTTCACATTTTTTGCCCTACTCAAACCCCTCTACTCTTCTGATTCATGCCAATGAGGCAAGCAAGCTTTGGCATGAAATATTTGGCCATATTAACTATAAGTATCTTTCTTATCTAAGTGAAAAATAAATGGTCATACGGTTAACAAAGATTAAATTTTTGAAGGGAGTCTGTTAAGGTTATATCCTAGGAAAACACCCAAAGCATAAATTTGAGAGAGCTAGTCATGACAGAACCTTTGGACCTCTTGAGTTGATCCACAGTGATGTTGCTAGTCCATTTCCTCATATGTCAATAATTCAAGACAAATATGCATTGACCTTCATAGATGAATTTTCTAGGTATTGTTGGGTTTACTTTTTGAAGCATAAGTATGAAGTTTTTGGCCTCTTCAAAGTCTTTAAGGCTTTGGTCAAAAACCAGTCTAGGAGGAAACTTAAGATCCTCAGATCTGAAAATGGTGGTGAGTATGTCAAGTCTGAGTTCATTCAATATTGTGAAGATGTAGGTATTCAGATGCAGCATTCAATCCCTTACACACTATAGCAAAATGGTGTTGCTGAGAGAAAGAACAGATCACTGAAGGAAATGGCAACCTGTATGATCGAGGCTAAGAATTTTCCACCAAAGTTTTGGGCTGAGGCTATAAGATGTGCATCCTATATCTACAATAGGGTGCCTCATAAACAGCTTTATGGTATGACTCCTTTCGAAGCTTGGAGTGGGCACAAGCTAGATGTGACCCATTTTAGGATTTTTGGCTTAAAGGCTTGGGCCAGAATTCCAACTGAAAAGAGAAATTGCAGCCTCAAATCCAAGAGTGTCTATTTGTTGGGTACTATGAAGATTCAAAAGGGTACAAGCTAATAAATTTGAGCACAAAAAAATCTTTCATTGAAAGGAGTGTTTAGTTCCAAGAAGAGCCTTTAGCAGCAGTTGAAGTTGGAGAGTCTTCTTCACCACCAGAGCCATTGAATGTAAGTGAAGAGATAAATGAGTTTGATGATTCTGATATGTCTAATAATGACAATTTAATTACAGATTCTAATAGTCCTGAAAGACCAAAATGGTCAGCGAATACCATTCATGCAGCTGGGGAACTAGCTGGAAATCCTAGTGATCCTAGGAGGACTAGATCTTAGTTTGAGAGTGCCTTGTGTATGAAATACGCATTTTTTGTAGAGAAATGCTATCTGATGGTTGAATTAGACCCATAGACATATTAATATTCAGCACATGATCTAATATGGCAAACATCCATGAAAGAAGAATTCAGCTCACTCCAGAAGAACAACACTTGGGAACTAGTTGATCTTCCCCCTGGGAGGAAGCTAGTTCAATGTAAGTGGGTTTTGAAAACTAATTTTTTGCTGATGGTTCACCTTTGAAATATAAATCAATATTGGTAGTGAACGGATACTCATAGGTACATGGTATTGACTACAATGAGACCTTTTCACCAGTGGCAAAGATGGACTCCATCAGGTTAGCCTTAGCCATTGTAGCTTCGAAGCACTGGGAGGTACATCACATGGATATGAAGTGTGCTTTCCTGAATGGAGATATTACTGAAGAGATTTACATGTAGCAGCCTCAACGGTTTGTTACTAATCCATCTTTTGTGTGGAGGTTAAAGAAATCATTGTATGGGCTTAAGCAAGCCCCCAGGGCTTGGTATGCCAAGATTGATGGCTTTCTACTGTCATTGAGTTTTGTTCAATGAAATTTTGATCCTAATGTTCATTTGAAGCTGATTCATGGTTCTTTGATGATTATTTTCTTGTATTTGGATGACCTTCTTATTACGGGATGTTCAAAGACAGAAATTTCCTCCTTGAAGGATGCAATGAACCATGCATTTTCTATGACTGATTTGGGGTTGTTGAGTCAATTATTGGGTCTAGAAATTGCTCAATCCCAACATGGAATAAAATTACATCAGTCCAAATATGCTTTATATTTTCTGAACAAGTTCAACATAAAATATTGCAATCCAAGAAAGACTCCCTTCCTTTCAGGAGTTAAGCTTGAAAAAGAAGGTTCTTCTCCTATGGTAAATAATACACTGTATAGGCAATTGATTGGGTGTTTACTGTACCTTACACACAATTGAACTGATATTTCTTATGCAGTAAGTGTGGCCTCAAGATACATGGATCAGCCTCATGAGATCCATTGGAGAGCATCCAAAAGGATCCTTAACTTTGTTTAGGGAACAAGAACTCATGGGATCTTCTACAAAGCTAAATATGATCTTAATTTGATTGGGTTTACTGATAGTGATTGGGTAGGTGACAACACAGATCAAAAGTCAACATCAGGATATGTGTTCGTGCTTTCTGAAGGACCAATCAACTGGTAAATCAAGAAACAAAGTTCGATTGCACTCTCATCTACAGAAGCAGAGTATAGAGGAGTTGTAAATGCAGCAACTCAATGTTTATGGTTGCAGGGGATACTTGGTGAGTGTGGATTTGAATAAGAGTTTTCAACCATTATGTATTGTGATAATCATAGCACCATTTGAATCTACAATGATCAAGTTTAGAGACAGAGAACCAAAGACATTGAGATCCATATGCACTACATCAAACAGCTTGTGCATGATGGCACCATTCACGTACTCTTCTGTGCATCTTCAGAACAAGTAGCAGACATCTTCACCAAAGTTTTTTGTGAGAAGACATTTAGAAATATCAAATCACTTCTAGGGATTTCTGATCATGCTGCGAAGTATGATTGATGACAATATTTTCAAAAAAAATTTACTGTCCATGTTTAAGAGAGGATTTTCCCACTGGGTTTTTGCCTCTTTTCTTGGTTAAATGGACATGCAGTATGTAAAGGGTGACTAAGAATTGTTTCTAGGCCCTATAGTTTTCTACTATTTACTCATAAGTCAGGCTTAAGGGGGGGTGCTAGAATAATCAACCCATAGTTATCTACCTTAGACATTAATTAATCCATTTTTGTCTTATTTGCCTAGTTTCAAATATTCCACTCTATGCAAGTTGTCTTCCACATGTATTAGATGTCAAACTTGCTAAAAATGAGTCATGGAACACTTGAGAAACCTCATGGAAACCATATTTAATGTTTCTACTTTATTCCATATCCTTTCTAGCGCATATTTTCTTTTTTTGCTAAGTTGCCTCCTTTATTGATATTTGAGGAAAAAGGGAAAGTAAGACTAGGTGTAGTTGACTTGTTTTTTCCCTCATCATCCTCCATTATTTTCTCCTAATAAAATAATTTATGAGTTGTATTTCCATCACCTAATAGCTTGCCTACTTGACTTTGCCAATTCGTGAGCCTCTAGGTAGATTTGGAAACTGCTTTATGCACTTATGGGGGATTTGACTAGATTTAGTAAGCCTGCTTTTGACTATTTCGAATGGAATCCTTATGCATTCGAATATATCATGTAATTATATATTGCTGTAGCCTATGACTTCATAATTTTGGATATTCTAGACTTATTCTATACAGATTAGTGTTATGCTCCAATTTCAGTCTCGTTTGTGTGTAAATTTGCATGTTTGATTAGCAATTTTGTGAGTGTAATTGTTCTATCACTTGGGTTCAATTTCCACAAATGCAAACCTAAGGACTCTCGAAATGACATATTCAATATATAATAACGTGAAGATGAGAGCCTGGAAGATTATCTCGAGAGGTTCATTTATACATTACATAAGTCTAAATATAATGACCTCCGAGAAGATGCAGTACGTACACTTTTCCTTAAGGGAATCTCTGAGGACTTGTTAGAGAGTCTTAATCTCACAGAAGCTGGTGATATTTCTCATAAAAATTTTGCATAGATCGGTGAGACATGTAAAAATTATTCTAAAAGTAGGGGGAAAGTTGTGAAAACTTTTCGAGAGCCTTTTAGTAAGAATATAAGAGGAAGTGTTCCTAGTTCAAGCAGAGTTACAATAATAGAGTTATGGAACCTATTGGAGAATTTTAAGACTGATATCTTAGGAGCAATGGGTTCTCAACTAGATTCTTTACAAGCTAAGAAAAGGCAGGATGAAGAACGAGAAGCAATGAGTATCTTTTTTCCAAGATGTAGAACTAAACATCCCCAAAGGGAATGTCCATCAAACAATATCTCTATATGTCACATCTGTACAAAAGATGTCAAAACCCCAAAATTTCCAAAAAAATTTAAATTTTTTTGATGCATATAAATTCGATAAATGCAGTCACGAATTGTTTGCTTAGTTATATGTTATCAAAATTCATTATTAACTGGTTTCGTTTATCGATAAACAGTTCTTTTCAGTTTACTGATTTTGTTCTTTTTGCGACCATAAGGTGAGACTGTCATGCAAAAATGGGCTTACTTAGCTTTCGAGCTAATGCAGAGATTTTTTCCTGTTCTTACAGACTACAGGTGAGAAGCTTTGGGCGCTGCTTGATGTAAATTTTTAAAGCATTTGATTATAGGATTGTCGCAAACAGTGAACTCAGTAAAGGAATAGTATTCAAGGTATAATTACTTCACTATTTCTATTCTTGTAATTCTTGAGGGATAGAATTTAGTTTATCAGTAATGGTTGCAACCGTTTTCTTTCTAATCATCGAATACTATAGTCCTCAAAAGCTTACAGAAATGTTTCACGTCTACCATGGTTGTCAATTGTAAGATAAAATACTTTAAATAATTCTTTACAGGTAGAAATGTAAGATCAAGGTCTATTTTTAGCTGTCCATCTTACTAAACTATGCCATGTCTAAAAAGAATACTACACAGTGCTAAAGAGCTTATGTATCAAATTCTTACTTTCATTTCTCCCAAGTTTAAGGGAATTACAATCTCATTGCATACTGCAGTCAAATGAATGATGCTAATATTAGAGGTTTAAATTCCTCTATACTATAATTGTTTGGAGAATAATAATCTATTTAAAGCTAGTAATATTATTCAAATCTCAAGAAAACCTTTAAGATTTTAGAGACCTAACATACTTTCATACAAACCTGCTAGTTCCATACTAAATCATTCAAGGTAAGTGACTACCATAAATATAAATTCACTTATCAAGGTTAGATTATGTAAATAAAGAATTTCTTTTCATGACTTAATAGTATCCTAGCTTTGATTATGATAAGATTGGCTTAATGAACAATGGCCAAGTCTATAAACAACTGAGTCATAGTATATATCTTTATACTTAACAGGTCTATGGATTATCTATAAATCTGCATTCTATCCTCTTTTACCATTATGGTCTCCTTAACTCCTTTGCATGAATAAATATATTTGGTTAATTAATATTTCTTCTTTGGTTACTTTACAATTACTAGAATATCAAGGTAGATACTTGTAAGTAATATTATCACTAAGATAATATCATTACTCTTCTTCTCTTAAGTCATACTTTATAGGACCCTTGTCATTTTTATGATTATAATGTTTGATGATAACGTTGTAGTATAGAAAGGAGATATGCAAAGAGTTTAAGTTATGATAAAGTGAAGAATATACTTTGTATTGTAAACCATAAGCATAATCATAAGGGTTGTATGGTTGAAAATAGGAATTGGATTTTCATAAAACTAGAGAACGAAGAAAGCCAGGAAAAATTTTGGATCGGGAATGTGTATGGTCCAACGTTGAATGCGCAAAAGGACAAATTGTGGGACTCACTAGAGGAGCAATGTGTAGATAAAAAGCTGCTCCCCTGTTACATTGCAGGAGATTTTAATGTCACCTCTTCCCCTGAGGAGCGCAGAGGAGGATCGAAGGTGAGAGACCCATTTGGGGAAAGATTGGAGGACCTCATATCTCTCTGGAGCCTCACTGACATCAAACCAAAAAATGGCATATTCACATGGAGTAATAAATGAATAGGACCTGGCCACATTGCTGCAATATTGGATCGCTTCTTGGTAAGCACTCATCTCCTCAACTCTTATTCGGAAACAAAAATCTTGAGCTCCTCTGTCTCTGATCACAAGCCTATAAGAATTTTCTTCCCTCCGGTGGAAAATTTGGGGCCGCTCCCTTTCAAGTTCAATCAAATCTGGATGGAATCTGAAGGCATCAAGGATATCATCATTCAGGCCTGGCGATGCTTCATCCCAGGCTCCCCAGCGTTCTCTTGGGAGCAAAGGCTGAAGAGGGTTAAGGCGGCTTTAAAATTGTGGGTCAAGAATCATTTTCGAGATCCATCCCAGCAAAAGGAGCAAATTATCAGGGACATGGAAGTCCTCCAAGTAGAAATGGAAGCTTGTGAAATTACCAAGGAGCATCTCATCAAGGAGATAGAGCTGGAAACAACCCTGCAAAAAATCTTAAGGCAGGAAGAGGAAGGGTGGAGGCTTCGATCTCGCATACTATGGCTTAAAGGGGGAGATCAAAATACCAAGTTCTTTCAAAATAAATGTAAAGACAGGCAGCGATGGAACAACATGCGAGAACTTAAGGTGGAGGATGGCTCCATCGTTCAAGGGCAAGAGGCCATCAGCACTGAGGTAAGAACTTTCTTTGAACATCTTTACACTAATGAGGATCAAGTCCCTCGTCACCTCATGGAGGAAATGGTCTCTGATATCCCCCCCCTAGTTAGTCTTGAGGACAGTCTTAGGCTTGAATCCCCCATAACAGAAGATGAAGTCAAGAAAGCCATATGGAGCCTTCACCTGGATAAGGCCCCAGGTCCTGATGGCTTTCCTATTTTCTTTTATCGAATCTTTTGGTTCCTGGTCAAGAAAGACCTGATGCGCCTCATTTCCTGGATGGCAAAAGTCAATATGGGAGGGGCCACCAATTCCACCTTCCTAGCCCTGATCCTGAAAGAACATAACCCAACAACCATTAAAAAATTCCATCCAATCTCCCTGTGCAACGCCTCTTACAAAATCTTCTCTAAAGTGCTGTCTATGAGACTCAAGCAAATCATCCCCTCCCTCATCTCCCCAAACCAGGGAAGTTTTATTTTAGGCAGGCAAATAAGTGATAATATTATTCTGGTTCAAGAATCCATTCACTCCAGTAACAAAAGGGGTGAACCTGGTATGGCCATTAAATTGGACTTGGCCAATGCGTTTGACAGATTAAGACACGCCTTCATCATCATGGTTATTCAAAAATTTGGGTTCCCCGATGCTTTCATCAAGCAAGTCCAAGCCTGCATTACCTCCCCTTGAATAGGCCCCTCATAAATGGAAGGCCTTCTACTTTCTTCAAAGCTGCTCGCGGGGTAAGGCAAGGTTTCCCACTTTCCCCTTTCATATGCATTATGGTAGCTGAGGCCCTTAGCAGAAAACTGAACAGACTTCAATCTGAAGGATCTCTCCTGGGGCTCTCCTTTAGAAATGGAGTTCCTCCTATCAATCACGCCCTTTTTGTAGAGGACGCCATCCTCCTTGGCATAGCTTCCACCCAAATAGCCAAGAACATTCTCTCCCCTCTTGACCTCTTCCTTCATTCTTCCGGCAGCTCAATCAACATGAATAAATGCCAAATTTATAGATGGAATAGCCCAGCTGCAACTCTCTGTCGAATCTCTCAGATTCTGCAAATCAAAGCCAATCCCTCGTGGACTCACTTCACCTATCTAGGCATCCCTATTGTCAAAAAACTCTTGACTTCCTCAATGTGGACCCCAGTCGTTCAGAAAATCAAAGCTAAAACTCAGGCCATGGGATCGAAGTGGTTAAATTTAGCAGGGAAGATAGTTTTAATTTGCTCCATCTTAACCTCATATCCCATATACACCAGCTCCATGGTTCTTGCTCCCAAAAACGTCATGAATAGCATCTGCAAAGAAATCAGGAAATTCTTATGGCAGGGAGGCAAAGTTCAGAATAAAAAATTTCATCTGGTTAAATGGGATATAGCCAAGCAAGCCAAATGTCAGGGCGGTTTGGGCATCAGAGATCCAGATCAGATGAGCGGAGCCTTGGGAGCCAAAATGGTCTGGATATTGGTCACTGGGAAGAAAGAATGGCGGAAGGAATTTATTAGGAGAAAATACATTAGGAGGCCCAGGTCAAAAATGATGGACAGTGCTTGGGATGGCAAAGGAACCACCCTATGACAGCTCTACAAATCCTCCCTCAGCACAATCAGAGAGAACTGCTATTGGATCCCTGGGAATGGGAAAAGGATCAATATTTGGAAGAGCAAAATTTTGGGTCATCCTACTCTTTCTCTTTTGCCTGGTCAAACGCCCCTAGCTGAATGGGCGAGCGAACAAGGGATATCCACCCTCTATGATTTATCTATTTGGGATGCAAATGGGCATTGGGAAGGATGGAAGGTGCTAACTCCTCGAGCTCCGCTGGTTCCTACGGCTGACTATCTTCTATCCTCCCTCCATGGCCTATCCCCTTCGAGGCTCGCAGTGAAGGATCACATTGGATGAGGGGACACGGGGAAGTACAATGTCAAAGAAGGTTACAAGAAAATTGCCAGGGAAACAGTTGGAACAGATTGAATATGGAATAAGGTGTGGGGAACAGACTGCATACCCAAGGTTAATAGTTTCATTTGGCTCCTCTTGCACAATAAGCTCCTTATAGTAGAAAATTTAAGGAAAAGAGGAATAAATGGACCCTCTCGATGCCCTTTGTGCAACTCAGCTGAAGAGACCACTAGCCACATCTTTTTTCACTGTAAAATCTCTCTCCTAGTTTGGCGATCAATCCTCCCTCCAGGTATGGATTTGCATTTCTCGGACATGGCAGCTCATCTTTTTAAAAATTGGCACAAATATTTTCCTGGCTCCCTAAGCAAAAAGCCTATCTTGGGTCGCCTTTGGGCCTCCATCCCAAAAAATCTCTGTTGGCAGATCTGGCTTGCAAGGAACATGGCCATATTCAAAGAGCAAAAGCCTCTTCCTGCTCGTATAGCTGCCAAGACCATAGGGATGACAGTTGAAAAATTTGCTTCCAACAACATCAGCTACCCCGCCCAAGAACCCATTCTTGAGCCTTATTCATCGTGGTGCAAAATTTTCTTCAAAGAAAGGAGCCCCCTTCCATCCAAATTCATCAATAGAAGATCAGTCACTTCTTCCAGAACCGTCCCCTGGGATATTCGCTTAGCTAGCAACGAATTTCAAAGTTGGCTCAGGGAGAAGAAATCCTTTGCTCTCTTTTTTGATGGCGCCTCGAAAGGCAATCTTGGGGTGGCGGGCGTGGGGGGGATCCTTTTGGATCCCAGAGGAAACATAAAACAATCCTTTGCCTGGGGGTTAGGGAATTGAACTAATAATGAAGCTGAGTGGTTGGTTCTGCTCCAAGGTCTTCAGATGTTACGGGCAAAAAATTATCGAAAGGTTTTGATTTTTGGAGACTCAAAGCATGTCATCTCCAAACTGATCAACGGCTACCCCTCGGGCGCAATCAAGTGCCGTCGCCTGTACAACAAAGTAAAGCCTCTGATGCTTCATTCCTTCAAGCCCTTCCATATTCTCCAGATTAATAACATTGCAGCAGATAAAATGGCCAACATTGGGGCTTCTCTTCCGCAAGGTGTCTATAAGCAAGACGAGTATCCCCCCCTCCATAAATATATTCCGTAATGATGGAAAAGATATCTATATGGCATAACTACTCCCATGTGTTTAGGAATCTGCACTTAATTGGGCATTGCTTCAAGGTCCTCATCCTTGTCCTTTGGTTTTTTTTCCCCCTTCCCTCTCCCTTGCCCTTCTCCTTTATCCCCATTCTCCTCCCACACCAAGCCTTCCTCTCTCTTTTCAAACTTCCCCCCTGCTCGTCCTTTATTGGCTCCCCTCATTTAACACCCAGTCCCTTCCTCTTCGCCACGTGGCCCTCTCCTCGTTCCCTCCACCCTCCGGCTGATGTGGCTTTAATGGCCTTAAGGCCTCGGGTCTTCGACATTTATTCCTCGCATGCCTCTCTTCCCATCTATCTTTATCCCCTGTTTGCCTCCAGTTTCATTATGTCTCTCCATCCTTTTCCCATTATGAGCTCTGGCCTCCACAAAGCTCTGCGTCTTATGCTTCAGGTTGTTTTAGGAATCAGTGAAGGGTGGCTCCAAGACCTCCCATGGGAGGTACTCCCCCTCACGCGCTTGGTGGTGAAGGAACAACTGGCCTTTGCAGCCCTTTCTTCTTGTTCGTGCTCTTCCCTCTCGGTGTCTCGAGCTGCAACTCTCAGCTGTGGTGCCTCTGCATATGGTAAAAGTGGGCGAAGTCTGGTTCTTGGCTGTCGTTGATTGGGCTGGCTGGAAGGAACAGTGGGCACGGTGGTCTGCCAAAATCTAGGTGTAGGTTCTCTGCTCCAAGAACTTGCTATTCTCAGTTCGTTTGTGCAACAAGATAGCATTCCCGATAATCCTGATTGTGCCACCCTTAATCTCCTTGCTCGGTTAAGCATTTCGGCTGCAAAATTCAGAATGGTGCAGGGTGGAGAATTGGCAGGCATAATGGACATAAAAAAGAATCTGCGCAGATTATATGACCTGCTAGCTATCAATGTCATGGATACTAAAGAAATGGTCGCGGAGGTGAAGAAAATGGCAGACACAGTAAGTTAAACTTCCCAGCAGGTAAGTAATAATGATGCTCGCATAGATGACAATGAGAGCAATCTCTGAGAAATTATGGGGAAGGTGGATAGGATTCAGGAGGATCTCCAGCAATTCATTGCAATGCACCAGGCCAGCAGAATCACCGGTGAAGTTGCAGAAGTTGTGGCTCCTATGGAAGAAGAATCTGTCGTTCAGCCTCGAATCAATAGAGGCAATCAGTAATCTGCCCCCTTATGATGTTTACATGTTTTTCTGTTTGTTTTTATGTTAGCAGTTCGTAAGGGTATACCCCTCCTGCAGTTTCAGATGTTTTGAGCAAACTATATGTAAGGTTTTTTGTACAGCCCCTTGGTTAGATCTATGGTGCAGCGATTTCGTTGTACATAAGCATCCGATATTATATATTTTTTAATGAATGGCTATGCACAGCCTCTTTTATATATAAACTCCCTTTTCAGTTTCTGTAACAAAAAATAAAAAAAATAAGGGTTGTATGGTTTCTCATACCCTTGATGATTACTAACAAGTTTTTGTTTGTGACATAATAATATAGGTTCCATACTACGTGCATGTTGAATGAAGGGAAACTTTGGATAAGTTAGAATGATTGGAAATCATTTTTGGAAAAGATGGATTGCTAGGACTATACAAATTTACCCACATCGTGTAAAAATTTACGTGGTAACATGGCCATTCCTTATCCATGCATTGGACTGTTAAAAGGGCCGAAGTCCAACCCTACTTCGCCATTCCTCCATCGCCTTCGGGCATTCCTCTCTCTGCTGCGAATGCTCCCAAGCATTGTCATTACCTTGCTCTATGGCAGCCTCAAAAATGTTATTTCTCCTTGAATGTTCATCCACTACCTGTAGAGAGGATTTGTTGTAAACCTATCTGGTGCTTTACGAGGGTTATTGATGAAGTTCTCAGGGTTTTCTCCCTCGCCATTTCTATGTCTAAACCCTCGACTGTAAACGCCTTCCTCCTTCATGAGTGTTGAAGTATGGTTTCTCTAGATAGCATTTGAATGTATGCTACGTTGTTAACCCTATTCTTCCTTCTGTAGACGGCTTTCCTGCTTGCGTTCGTGGTTGTTACTCAGTTCGATGGTGGTCGCGCCTTACCACAATTTTAGGTAAGAGGATTGTCAGTCCTTCTTCTATTCGTTAATTTGTTTTTAGAGTAAATAAAAATTATTTACAAACAGTTTTTAATGTGAACTCTTCTTGTTATAGGTCGATCCCTTCCTCTGCTTGGCTGTGCAAGATTGCGACAACAGTTCTGGTTTTACGGGTAAGCCTGGTTTTTAACCATGGCTGTTCCTCTTTACTTGGTCCATTTGGAACAAAAAAGGTTGCACTGTCATGAACTGTCGCCCTTAGGGTTTCAGTTTACCTATTACTTCATTTTGTTGCTTGTTCTTGTAGTTATAAGAGACCCTTTGAGATGCATGAAGGTGCTCTGGCTCTGGCCATAATTGTATATTAAATCGGTTTTAAGAACTTGTAGAAGCCATGGCTTCAGTAGTCTTTCACTTAGCTTTTACTGTGTAAATACTAAGGTTGAGAGACAACTAGGAATAAGGGCTTGAAAGCCTCGATTCCATACTTATGTTAATGTTTTGTATTTACAGGGTTTAAACCCTAACTTAATACATGAGTTGTTAAACAGTCCTTTCAGTTATCTTGTGCTTACAATGCCTTACTACAATTTATTTATTTCTTTGCTTACTTGTATTATAATAATAATATTTAAGCTCGACCGTAAAAGAAATATTTACATGGTCTTGGAAATTTATCCTGGGTTAATAATATACCTCTGTAAATTATTTTAGTTAAATTGTAATAAATAAATTAGCTCGATAGGTCGAGCACACTGTAGCTCTTATTTATTTAATTTATATTTAGGGCAAAGTACTTCAGTAACTAACAGTTAATCCCTTTTCAAGTACAAAAATTATACTTGATCTTGTAATAGTAAAATTGACTAAATTACCCATTATTACTGTTTCTGTACTTAGTATTTTAACTTACATACTTTGTCCATACAGTACATATAATAGAAAGAATATTTTGTAAGCATATTACCTTATCTATCGGTATTATTGTTCTTGTGATTATTGATACTTAGTTATTTTTATTTGAGAGAGTTGGAATTGTTATTATATAGCTATTATCCTGCAACTTATAATAAATTTGTATTTTATTACAGTAACTTAGGTATCTGTTATGAATAGCCTTTTAGTTTAGAATTTAATTCCAGTTACTGTTGATATTATAACATGATACATTGCTTCATTTACTATAGTATAGAGCTGTGCTATCAATGTTATATTTATCAACTGTATTCTTTATCAGTTATAAACACAAGATAAATTATTATTTATTTACTGTGTTCTTACATTTTCTATATTCTATAATATCTCATTTAAATAACCAGCTAATAATTATAAAATTTATTCATAAAAGAACTAATCTAATTACTGCATAGTTAATATTTTAAGAAGCATAATTACAATTACACATTTTGTTTATATTTGACTAGATAGAACAGAATTTAAATGAATAACCTAAGTACACACACACACACACACACACACACACACACACACACACACACATATATATATATATATATTCTTTTATATGTGAATCCTGCTACGAGATGAAAAACCCATAGGATTAATTCGAAAATCTCACTGTTCTTTCTTTCCATTTAATTCTTAGATAAACAATGATTAAGATTGGAAGAAAGTAAACTGTAAATCTATTAAGCAATTAGGTTACTGAAGTAATTAAAGTAACAAGAACTCTTTTTTTTTCTTCTACTGGTACATGCTATCATTAGTAAACAGTTCAATTATTTTTCTGTTCTATAAAGACTTGACAGTTTTTATGTATAGAATAATACTACTCCTGATACCAAGATAATTCTTCTGCAAAATAACACAGAGAAACTACTCTATAATTCTACTAACATTCTATTATGTATTATCATCAGATCATCCTTCTTTAAATTTTTACCCCTGTGCTGGAGTACGGTGTGGTAAAAACCCAGATGAGGAAAAACACAGTGGGTCTTTATTTTTTATCAAAATATTCTATTACTACTAAACTAAAACATTTACATCACTAAACCATCTAAATATTATATCATATATTACAAACATAGCATTCAACCATTCACAATTATTAAAACCAAATACAGTTAAGTAACAGAACCTGCTTGAACTTTGGACAACAACAGCAATGGGAGGCCATTCCTCCCTACCAACTCCTAGAGAGCGCTCAAACAGCGACTCCTCAGGACCCCCGAGCTTGCTCTGGTCTCCCTCGCTGGAACTAGGTGTAGCAATAGTTAGATACCAGTCTTCAAAACTCAGTATTAATCCAGAACTTATCAGTAAGTTCTCCCAGCTAACAAGCTGTAATAAACCAAGTTACTATAGCATTGCTCTCAGAACAACTTCCTTACTGTTTTTCCCTCTTTCCTTAATGAATTTCCTGAATATCATTCACCTGAATGAATTCTCTCTCGAAAAATCTGAGTAGCCTCAGCTCTATTCATTGGGTACTTTTAAAAGATTACTTAGGTCTTTTTTGGGTTAGTTGTCATTTAATGAGCCACCTGCTCTGATCCCACTTTCTTGGGGGATCATGACCCCAAATATAGGGAAGTTGCCACCTCCAAATTAGGAAGTGTTTGAGGATGCTGCCACTTGTCTTTTTCCTTCCACCTAGTTCCATCCACTAGTTTGACCAGTAACCTCTTTTTAACAGCTCTCCCATGCTGTTGTCTCCACAATTTATTTATTAATAATAAAATATTCTGAATTACATTCCACTTCTGTTGACTCTACTAAGTCATTAGTTCCTACTTAGCATTAAATTTAACATAATGTCTCAAGAATATAATTAAAACAATTAACATTATTTTACAAAATTGGGGTATGTGACATACACACCCCCTTAAAATGTAGCATCGTCCTCGATGTTACTTATTATTCATCCTTTGCAACCTCCTGAAATAGATTTGGGTATGCTTCCTGCATCTTACTTTCCAGTTCCCAGGTAGCTTCTTCAGGACTAAGGTGCTTCCATTGGACCTTCAACTATCCAATTATGCGGTTCCACAGAGTAATTTCCCTCCTCCCAAGGATATAGTCCGGTTCCACTAGAACTTCTCCTTCTGGTTCCACCTGTACAACATTCCAATCAATCACATGAGTAGCATCATGAACATACTTTTTCAAAACAGAAATATGAAAAACATTATGCACTTTCAAGTTAGGTGGTAACACTAGCTGATATGCAACTTGACCAATTCTGGATAAATTTCAAATGGACCACAATAACATGGTGCTAGTTTTGCACAAATCCCCAGTCTTACAGATATTTTCTTTGGTCTTACCTTTATAAACACGTGCTCACCCACCTGGAACTCTTTGGGAGTTCTTTTTAAATATGCTTTGCTCTTTTGCCGATCCTATGCTACCTTCGAATTTTTCTGCACTTGTTTCACAATCTGTTCCATTTCCTTCAATAATTCTAGTCCTAACACTAATCTATCTACTGGATTATTCTAGGAGATAGGAGTGTTTCATTTATTCCCATACAAAATTTCAAATGGACCGAACTTAGCTGATGACTGATAGTTGTTATTGTATACAAACTCTGCTAAATGCAAGTAGTCTTCCCACTTACCTAGCTGATATTTAACATACATCCTTAACAAATCTTCCAGCACCTAATTTACTCTTTCTGTCTGTCCATCTGTTTGACAATGGAAGGAGGTGCTGAAATTCAGTGTTGTATTTAATCCCTTAAACAAGTATTTCCAGAAATTCGCTTGAATTTAGGATCCCTGTCTGAAATGATAACCTTCGGTACACCATGTAGCCGAAAAATCTGCTTTAAGAATATGTTAGCTATGTTTGCAGCCTTGTAAGTAGTTTTAACAGGAATGAAATGTGCTGCTTTACTTAATTTATCTACCACCACCATAATTAAGTCATTTTGATTCTGATTTCTGGGCAATCCAGTAATAAAATCTAAGCTGATTATCTCCCATTTCCAACTAGGAATAGGCAATGGTTGCAGTAAACCAGCTAGATGCTGGTGTTCGGTTTTCACTTGTTGACAGTCCAAACATCTAGCTTTGTATTTAGCTACTTCAGATTTCATATTAGGCCAGAAATATTCTTTCCTTAACATGGTTACAGTCTTTTGGTAACCTGGATGTCCTAAGTAAGGTGTTTTATGAACTTTATCCAGAATCAGCAACTTGACCTTAGGCACATTAGGCACATATAGTTTGTCCTTAAACAATAAAAATCCATCTTTATTTAGACTATAACCTTTTATTAAGCTTTTTGTAGGTTCTTCCTTAGCTGTAAATTGTAATTTTTGATAACTTTCATCCCGTTTTACCCCTTCTATAAGCTGTTCATTTAAATCAGAAGCATAAGTGCTGATTGTTGCTGTAAAGTTCAGCTTTGCATTTCTACTTAGAGCATCAGCCACCTTATTTTCTTTTCCTTTTATGTGTTGGATTTCAAAATCATATTCACTCAAGAAGGCTAACCACCTTGCTTGTCTTGCATTTAAGTTGGGCTGATCTAAAAGGTATTTCAGACCTTTATTATCAGTCATTAAAACAAAATTTCTGCCTATTAAGTGGTGTCGCCACATTTTTAAGGCATGTATAACAGCAGCAAGTTCTAAATCATAAGTTGCATAATTCTTTTCATGGATCTTTAACTTCCTGGACTCATAGGCAATGACATGCCCGTCTTGAGTCAGCACACCGCCCAAACCATCATTACAGGCATCTGTGCATATCACAAAATCATTATTAGGATCTGCTATTCTTAGAATAGGTGCACTTGTTAATAAGTTTTTTAATTTCTTATAACTTTCTTCACACTTTAAGTTCCAATCGAATTTCTTGCCTTTCTTTTGCAAGGAGGTGATCGAATTAGCTATTTTTGAAAAGCCTTCAATAAATCTTCAGTAATAACCGGTAATTCCCATAAATGACCTAACATCTATTACATCCTTTGGAACTGGCCAATCTTTGATTGCCCGAATCTTTTCGGGATCGACTGAAATCTCTTCTTTAGTCACTACATGACGTAAGTATTGGATTTCATCTTTAAAGAAGTCGCACTTGCTAAACTTCGCAAAGAGTTGTTGCTCTCATAACTCTTGTAAAACTATCCTTAGGTGTTCTTTATGTTCTGCTTCGTTTCTAGATTAAATTAAGATGTCATCGATAAACACGACAACAAATTTATCTAAGTATTTATGCATTATATTATTCATTAGGCACATAAAGACAGCTGGGGCATTGGTAAGCCCAAATGGCATTATGACAAATTTGTAATGTCCATACCTTGTTCTGAAGGTTGTCTTGAAGATGTCCTAATCTTTAATTCTTACCTGATGATATCCTGATCTCAGGTCTATCTTTGAGAACATCGTAGCTCCACATAGCTGATCAAATAGATCATCTATGCAGGGAAACGGATATCTATTTTTAATAGTCATTTTATTTAGTTGACGGTAATCTATGCATAGTCACATAGTTATGTCTTTCCTTTTGACAAATATGACCGGTGCTCCCCAAGGGGACACACTAGGTCGAATGTACTTCTTATCTATTAATTCTTTTAACTGTGATTTTAGCTCATTAAGTTCTAAAATATTCATACGATACGGAGCTTTCGAGCTAGGTACCGCACCTGGCACTAGCTCAATAGTGAAATCCAGTTCCCTCCTAGGAGGTAATCCTGGAATTTCTTCTGGGAAAACATTAGTAAATTCATTTAAAACAGGAATATCTTCTATTTTTAACTTATCTTTTTTAGACTTACTTGCCTCATCTGTAATGGTTACAGCATAGGCTTTACAACCTTTCCTGACTACTCTTTTAAGTTGTAAAGCAGAAATCTGCCTGATTACAATTTTCCTAGGAATACCCTTAACTGTTACTGGTTGTTCATTACTATTTACGCACGTAAAGGTTTTATCGTAACAGTTTAAAACTACCTTATGCTGCTCTAACCAATCCATGCCAATCAGTAAATCATATGATCCAAGTGGCAAAACATTAAGTTTAACTGTAGTTTTAAAATCATCCATAAATAAAGTGCATTCTTTCACATAGCAGGTTACTTTCCTTTTTGCCCCAATTGAACTAACTAGGAACTATCAAACTTTTCAACAGTCAATTTACACTTTTCCACTATTTGAGGTGAAATGTAACTAAGACTAGCTCTTGTATCAATTAAAATGGTTACTGGGGTTTGGTTAACCATACCTTCTACTTCCACCATGGAAGTATGATAATCAGCTTGGCGGTTCTCCAACGTTGCATTTATTCTAGGCATAGTCCTTGCAAGTTCTCCAACAATCATTTCATCCTGCACAGTGTGAATATTGTTGTTTGAATTTTTTTGATTTGGGCAAACCGAGGCATAGTGCAGGCCATTACATTCCCAGCACTTAATAGGTTCCTTTCGTTCAAAACTCTTAGTGAAATTCCCATGATTGTTTGCAGCTTCCTTGCCCTTAAAGTTACTGGAATTATTAGAATTATTAGAAGCACCATTTCTATTTCCCTGGAAGTTCTTACTGTTAGAATAATTTCTGTTCTTATTATTCTTGAAATTCTTCTGGGGTACAAATTCCTTTTTCTTGAACTCGGGCTAACTGTTGTTTTTCTTAGCCTTCCAGTTGGCTATGCCTTCTTTCTTCTTGTTCTGTTCAAAACATAAATTAGCCTTCCGCATGGCTTCCTCCAGAGTCTTCGGGTTATCATACTTGATTCTGTCCTTGATGTGATATGGCAGACAGCTGAGAAACCATGCACTTTAGGTTTCTCATCGACTAAATAAGGTACATACCTCAACAAGCTTAAGAATTTACTGTTTAAATCCTTCATAGTCATGGATCCTAACTTTAATTCGTAAAATTCTTTAGCTCTTTCTTTGTAATATTGTTCGGACAGAAATTTCTTTTTGAAGTACCTTTTAAAGGTACTTCAATTAACTTCTTTTTCTTTGATCCCCTTGACTCTTTTCAGATCTTGCCACCATATGTCTACTTTTCAAAAGAGATTATAAATTTCCATTCTTGCCTTCAGTTGATTTGAATAGTTGTATATCTGAAAATATTTCCTCATCCCGGATAACCAGAACTCTGCTTCCTCCCCTTTTTCAGTCTCTCCGTTGAAAGCTGGGGGATTTATTTTTTTAAACTCCCCAGAAATCTCTTCATATGGTATTTACTTCTTCTTTCTGTCATACAACTCAGCCTCACTACTATCATTAGTAGTGTAATAACTTTGTTGTTCCTTGAACCCTTCAGATGATGAACTGCTTTCAGCTTTAGCCAGCTTCATCTTTTTAGATCCTTTCCGATGGCTAGCTTCCTCATATTTGGATATTTTTCTCCTCCCATCAGTCTGGAATGTTTCCATCAAAATTTGGTTCAACTCTTCTTGAGCCTTCAAAATCCTCTCATTGTCCTTCTTGACTGATTCTGTTTCAGTCTTCAAATCCTTTATAGTTTGCATCAGCTCTGAGGAGTGAGAAATTACCTCTTCTAACATAGGTTCTCTGGACAATTGTCTTGTCTCGGTGTTTGGAGACTCCTCCTGAGCATATTCTTCTAGCTTCTCCATACCTTCCTGTTAGATTTAGAAAAAGAAATTTTCTGTTCTTTACATAAAACAAAATACAGGTTAGTACATTATTTTTTTTTTTTTTTTACTGTTCTGTGGAAACTAGTTGGGCCACATCAAGGCCTAGTATTTGAACCATGCTTTGATACCACATGTCAAAACCCCAAAATTTCCAAAAAAAAATAAATTTTTTTGATGCATATAAATTCGATAAATGCAGTCACTAATTGTTTGCTTAGTTATATGTTATCAAAATTCATTATTAATTGGTTTTGTTTAGCGATAAACAGTTCTTTTCAGTTTACTGATTTTGTTCTTTTTGTGACCATAAGGTGAGACTGTCATACAAAACTGGGCTTACTTAGCTTTCGAGCTAATGCAGAGAGTTTTTCCTGTTCTTACAGACTACAGGTGAGAAGCTTTGGGCGCTGCTTGATGTAAATTTTTAAAGCATTTGATTATAGGGTTGTCGCAAATAGTGAACTCAGTAAAGGAATAGATACTAAACAAAATTCAAAGTATTCAAGGTATAATTACTTCACTGTTTCTATTATTTTAATTCTTAAGGGATAGAATTTAGTTTATCAGTAATGGTTGCAACCGTTTTCTTTCTAGTCATCAAATACTATAGTCCTCAAAAGCTTACATAAATGTTTCACGTCTACCATGGTTGTCAATTGTAAGATAAAATACTTTAAATAATTATTTACAGATAGAAATGTAAGATCAAGGTCTATTTTTAGCTGTCCATCTTACTAAACTATGCCATGTCTGAAAAGAATACTACACAGTGCTAAAGAGATTATGTATCAGATTCTTACTTTCATTTCTCCCAAGTTTAAGGTAATTACAATCTCATTGCATACTGCAGTCAAATGAATGATGCTAATATTAGAGGTTTAAATTCCTCTATACTATAATTGTTTGGAGAATAATAATCTATTTAAAGTCAGTAATATTATTCAAATCTCAAGAAAAACTTTAAGATTTTAGAGACCTAACATACTTTCATACAAACCTGCTAGTTCCATACTAAATCATTCAAGGTAAGTGACTACCATAAATATAAATTCACTTATCAAGGTTAGATTATGTAAATAAAGAATTTCTTTTCATGACTTAATAATATCCTAGCTTTGATTATGATAAGATTGGCTTAATGAACAATGGCCAAGTCTATAAACAACTGAGTCATAGTATATATATTTATACTTAACAACTCTATGGATTATTTATAAATCTACATTCTATCCTCTTTTACCATTATGGTCTCCTTAACTCCTTTGCATGAATAAATATATTTGGTTAATTAATAATTCTTCTTTGGTTACTTCACAATTACTAGAATATCAAGGTAGATACTTGTAATTAAGATTGTCACTAAGAGAATATCATTACTCTTCTTCTCTTAAGTCATACTTTATAAGATCCTTGTCATTTTTACAATTATAATGTTTGATGATAATGTTGTAGTATAGAAAGGAGATATGCAAAGAGTTTAAGTTATGATAAAGTGAAGAATATACTTTGTATTGTAAACCATAAGCATAATCATAAGGGTTGTATGGTTTCGCATACCCTTGACGATTACAAACAAGTTTTTGTTTGTGACATAATAATATAGGTTCCATACTACGTGCATGTTGAATGAAGCGAAACTTTGGATAAGTTAGAATGATTGGAAATCATTTTTGGTAAAGATGGATTGCTAGGACTATACAAATTTACCGACATCGTGTAAAACTTTACGTGTTAACGTGGCCATTCCTTATCCATGCATTGGACTATTGAAAGGGCCGAAGTCCAACCCTAATTCACCATTCTTCCGTTGCCTTCAGGCATTCCTCGCTCTGATGCGAATGCTCCCAAGCACTATCGTTACCTTGCTTTGTGGTAGCCTCCCAATTGCTATTTCTCCTTGAGTGTTCGTCCTCTACCTATAGAGAGGAGTTGTTGTAACACTATATGGTGCTTTACGAGGGTTATTGATGAAGTTCTCAGGGTTTTCTCCCTCGTCGTTTCTATGTCTAAACCCTTGACTGTAAATGCCTTCCTCCTTTGTGAGTGCTGAAGTATGGTTTATCAGGACAGCATTTGAATGTATGCTACACTATTAACCCTATTCTTCCTTCTGCAGACGGCTTTCCTGCTTGTGTTCATGGTTGTTACTCAGTTCGATGGTGGTCTCGTCTTACCACAATTTTAAGTAAGAGGACTGTCAGTCCTTCTTCTATTTGTTAATTTGTTTTTAGAGTGAATAAAAAAGATTTTTAAACAGGTTTTAATGTGGACTCTTCTTGTTATAGGTTGATCCCTTCCTCTGCTTGGCTGTGCGAGATTGCGACAACAGTTTTGGTTTTACGGGTAAGCCTGGTTTTTAACCATGGCCGTTCGTCTTTACTTGGTCCATTTGGAACAAAAAAGGTTGTGCTGTCATGAACTGTCGCCCTTAGGGTTTCAGTTTACCTGTTACTTCATTTTGTTGCTTGTTCTTGTAGTTATAAGGGACCCTTTGAGCTGCACGAAGGTGCTCTGGCTCTGGCTGCAATTGTATATTAAATCGGTTTTAAGAACTTGTAGAAGCCATGGCTTCAGTAGTCTTTCGCTTAGATTTTAGTGTGTAAATACCTTAGAGACAACTAGGAATAAGGGCTTGAAACCCTCGATTCCATACTTATGTTAATGTTTTGTATTTACAGGGTTTAAACCCTAACTTAATACATGAGTTGTTAAACAGTCCTTTCAGTTATCTTGTGCTTACAGTGCCTTACTGCAATTTATTTATTTTTTTGCTTACTTGTATTATAATAATAATATTTAAGCTCGACCGTAAAAGAAATATTTACATGATCTTGGAAATTTATCCTGGGTTAATAATATACCTCTGTAAATTATTTTAGTTAAATTGTAATAAATAAATTAGCTCGATAGGTTGAGCACACTGTAGCTCTTATTTATTTAATTTATATTTAGGGTGAAGTACTTCAGTAACTAACAGTTACTCCCTTTTCAAGTACAAAAATTATACTTGATCTTGTAATAGTAAAATTGACTAAATTACCCATTATTACTGTTCCTGTACTTAGTATTTTAACTTGCATACTTTGTCCATAGAGTACATATAATAGAAATAATATTTTGTAAGCATATTACCTTATCTATCGGTATTATTGTTCTTGTGATTATTGATACTTAGTTATTTTTATTTGAGAGAGTTGGAATTGTTATTATATAGCTATTATCCAGCAACTTATAATAAATTTGTATTTTATTACAGTAATTTAGGTATCTGTTATGAACAGCCTTTTAGTATAGAATTTAATTCCAGTTACTATTGATATTATAACATGATACATTGCTTCATTTACTATAGTATAGACTTGTGCTATCAATGTTATATTTATCAACTATATTCTTTATCA
>LPNX010840351.1:41583-121633 GCA_001517045.1 Pseudotsuga menziesii | reverse complement strand
TGTACATATGTTCTTGTTTCCTTGAATAAATAAGAGTCGTTTCTAATAGGTTGTTTAGACATGAGTCTTTTTCTTTTATGTCTTTATGAATAAATTGAATAATCTAACAAGTGGATTTGCAGTGATTACAAATATATTGTTTTTATGAGCAGCTAATGGAATATTACTTAGACAAGGGAAGTATGCTAAATACTCATCAGTTATTTTAATCTTTTTGGGGTACTTTCGAAATTTGCAGCTTATATAGATAAATTTATATATCAATCCTTTGTATATCATACTTAACCAATTCTATTACGATTCATATAGTCTTTTGTATTTTGATTCAAACATGTATATTTCTGATTTATTCTTTTAATAAGTTGCTTGATAAGACCCACTTTCTTTATCATATTTTTCACATCTTTATTTTTCACGTATCGATTACTAGTTCGTCCTATACTTGTTATCAAAACATGTCTCTTGAGTATTTTGGTGAAAACTCGAAAGTAAGTGGAATTTTTATCTATGGGGAACATTTCTTTACTTTATAAAGAAGGACTGTTAGGTTAAAGAACAACTTTTAGCTATTCTCTTTTGACATGTTTTATGAGTTTGGTCATTATGAATTAAAAAAAAAATACTTATAACTTTATTTTGAAAAAATTGAATTATGTGTTTAGTAGGACTTAACACGCTCTAGTACCAATTGGCTTCCATATCTTTAATATGATTATACAAGGCAAACCCGTCGGGGTACTGAACATGCCTACTAGTAGCGGGTCAATGCTAAGTAAACACCTTATAACAGGAAGCTCGATTAATGCAAGTAAACCCGTCAGGGTACTAAACAGGCTCTCTGGTAGAGGGGCTATGCTTGCATGGTACCAAGATAAACCTGCCGGGGTACTAAAAAGGCATGCTGGCAGCGGGGCAACATCTATTAAATGAAATCTGGTTAATACACCACTATACACATAGTTCGTTAAATAGTGATAATATATGAAAAACATTTCAAAAAAATATATGTCGTGGCCAATTGTTTATAATGTCATTTGAGAATGGCTCTAAGTTGACTTTGCCCCGACCGTTTAATTATGCATATCTCTAAGATGTCATTATGTTAGAAATGGAACCTATAGTTGTAAATCTCACACACTCCAAGGTACACTTGAAATACTTGATGATGACAGGATATATTTACAACGTGTCATGGATGGCTAGTTTTTCCTATGGTTTTCTTTTAATTATATTATTCTCATTTTACATGGTTTTTCTAAGAACTGTTTTATTTTTCATAAATATACATTTATGAACCATTTCCATTTACTAGTTAGTTTCCTTACAATGAATTAACAACATGCTCGCATTTCTTTCTATTTTTCTGGAATAATCATTTCTTCTCTCTGCATGGCTTGAGGACATGCCATCTCTTTGGTTTGAGGGAAGAGGGATTTGATTTGAAAATTTTTATTTTTATTTTTTAATTTTGATAAATCTATTTATCTCTAACAAATGATAAGTATTTTTTAGGAATATAAATAGTGGAATTTGGTTATAGATTGAAGCATATTTTACATCAAAACTCAATATGGTCTTACCATATGAAGAATCGAATGAAGGCAAATGCAATATCAAACAACGATTTGAAAAATGGTGATATTATAGTACTTATGATTAAATTTGCTAACGAAATTTTGTTGTAAGCAAACAGTTTTTACTTCCATATCATTTTATTATTATTAATCCTATCCTTTTATCCAATTAGTTATGAATGGAAATTATTAATATTCTTGCTATTCAAGATGTGATTTATGTTTTTGTTCAACTTGTCCAAAGTTTTACTTTGGACATGGTTGAATTGATTTCAAAACCTTATAAATGATAAAATTATTTTAAACCTGAAAATTGTTTATTTCAGAATGTTGAAAAAAACCAATAAAGTCATTTTTATTTTTCATATAAATATGTGACATAAAATATATGTTATTTTTAAGTTACAGATTAACAGAGTGAAGTTTAAATCACCTTCTCATCTGCTAAGGTGAAGGCAACTACTAGTTCACCTTATTCCTAAATTGTTTTTCTTTCTTTTTACTCAGTGGGACCTGGCATTTCTTCGGTTTGGGGGAATGTTGATCCTTGATTTGTTATCATTTTTGGCAGATAAATTATTCATTTAAATACATATTACATCATATTTTGTATTTTTTATGTCACGCAGATTATTATTCAACTTCAGGTATGAGTGTTTTTAAGGTTTTTATAAAATTATTTTATTATTATCATTGTTATGGTTTAATCAATTAAAAATAACATTATTAAAGTATACTTGATGTAATAATTAGTTTGAATAACTGTTTGTAGGTTTCATAATATTTTTAAGCTAATTTAATATGCAAAATGCATTTAGTCTGCTTTTCCCATAGCATGTTCAGCTCGACGTCTAGCTCCTCATTCAACCCTTAGCCCGTTGCATTAAAATCACTGGTTGTTTGCCAAATGTCAAAATTTGTTGCTGAAGAATCCAATCCTAAAGCATGCTATTAGATAGACACGTTGTTTTCCCTAGATCGATGCCTAGCATATCCATCTCATGTCCCAGCCTTCCGTTCAACACTCCGTACAGATCGCCCATCAGACTGCGCTCTGCTGAGAATTATTTCCAGCCATTTAAAACATGAACCAACTGCCAACGAACTGTTATCCACGCATCTGGGTGATGAAGCTGTGTTCTAGACTATTCCCCAACCTGTTTTCTCCTTCACTTCCCACCACATCAACCATCCACGCGTTGGATTGATGCATTCAACTAATGCCCTAGATGGACCGCTCATGGCCTCCTCTGCTTGACTCTAAAGTGCCACCAGTGTGCACGTTTAAAGAATAGAACAACCTACATTCTAGAAGACCCACCATGTAAATTTCCTTGGCTCACCACCATTCCATATTCACGCTAAGGAAGGAGTTGTGCGCCACCTTTATAGATCATTTGCATTGGAGAATGGATGTGTGTGTATGGTGTCCAGTGAAAAGAACCAGACTTGCGTTGAAGAAGGAAAATTTTATGCGTTGGCATGTGATTAGTTAAAATCCATTATAGTCGACTAAATTTAGAGAGAATTCGACCGCTAAAGGGTCGACTTTCTCATCCCTATAAATAATTATATAGAGCAGCCTCTGTGAGAGAGCTCAACTTGCTAGAAAATCAGTCAATTAGCAAAGTTAGGAGAAGAGTTATTGCTGTGATTTACTTTTGAACTTTGTATTTATGTTCAACCATCTGAATAAAGAGTTGTATGCATTTCTATTGAAGATTTCGTTTAAGTAGAAGTTATCCAGGAATCACCCATGATTGTTGAGAGGGCCCCTCATCAACCAGAGGTTCATTTCCTTTGTTTAGCTTAGTTTCTTTTCTGTTTTAGCTAGTCTAGTTTAATTTCGAGTTTGTTTCCATTAGATTATACTAAATACTATCTCATTTGTTTTCTTCAATACATTAACTTAGTTTTATTTCGAAATTTAATTAGTTAGATGCATGCATAGCTTGTTTTCAATTATTTTCTTTTAGTCATTTTGTTTCCAGTTATTTTCATTTCCAACATTACTTTCAGTCTTTGTTTTCAAGAATACAAGAATATATAATAAGTTGTTTTCATGAATTTAGAATAGATTCAATTCTATTATTTCCTTTCCTATTTTGAATTTATGGAAGTTAGTTTCTAGTTTATTTATTAGTTTAATATGCAAATGATTCCTTTTGTTCAGGAATTAGTTTAAGGTGAATTTGTTGTTAAATAGGTTTATTTACTGTTCCAATGCATTAGAATTACATCTGCATGGCTTTAGCTGAATATTAGTTCATTTAGGTTAGTTTTTACCCTTTTTACTATGTAGCCTGTCATTCGGACAACCTGTTCAGTTTGTTATTCAGCCACCCTTTCAAACCCACAGTTCAGTCTGTCATTCAGTCTTTAGTTTTGTTTTTAGTGTTTTTATGTGTTTCAATATTGTTTCCAGTTCTTTTTTGTTGATGTTTGAATTATGCTTTTTCTGTAATAGTTAAATAATAGTTTTTGTTTAACGTTTAAGTTAAAGTTTAATTGTTTTGAAATTATTTATCAATGTTTTATCATTTTCCTTACTTTTTTTACTTTGAACGTAGTTTAAGTTGTTCTTGATTTTTGTTTATGATTTTGTCTTATGGTTATATGGATTTTTGTCTATTCCTTTTGAATTGATTTATTTGTTTGCATGCAAGATTTAGTGTTTTCCTCAGTATATTTTTAGGTTGTCTTTTTATGATTGTGTTATTGTTGAAAGAACTTGTAGGACATAACCTAAAGATGTTTCTTTATTAAGTTTTCTAGTTGCTTATAAGTTAAGTCTTCCTTGCCCTTTAGTTTTCCATTTGAATAGGTAAGTTCCTGATTATATCTTTTTCAATCCAAAGTTATAAAATAGATTATTTGTTTAGCTAATCTTTTATCCTAGTTTAGTTACCTTCATTGCATTTTTAGGAAGTTTGACTCAGTTTTTCATTTTGAAAGAAAGTTTCGATCTTTTGTTTGTTAAAATATTTACACGACACTCTCTACCTTCGCATATATTTTGTGTCGACTCTAAGTTTACCAACCCCGGTTGATAATTAAAGAATAGGTGGATTAATTTAGACATATAACACCCAACAGTTATTAATAAGTTTCCTGCCTTTATAGAATACATTAGATTAGATTTGAAATTATAGTCACTTTTCAAGTTCTTAGTTAATTTCCTATTTTCATAGATAGATTAAAATTATTGCATTTGAATTATGAAATTCATGCATGTGGATTAAAATCATATAGTTGCATTTTAGTGCATTTGCATATTTAGTTAGCTCAGGTTAGTTCAATCCTTCAATCCTGCACATATAGTGTTTGCATCTCATGAGCTCCCTTCTCGGGTTGACAATTAAGTGTTGAAATAGATAGTGCATATTTTACCCAACATCCACATTGTACATGATCATCCCCATTGCATCATCTTTGGACAGGATCCATCCAATGACCTCAGGGAAAGGAAATAGGTCTGGTCTTCTTGACAGCTTAGTGTTTCCTGATTTCAATATGTTTTCATATAGGACTAGGTCATCCAATCCCGCCTCTAGAACCTTCTTCTCATTGACCATGTGATATATCTGACCCCATTTAAATTCAGGTTTAGCTCCGGTGACAGATTTGGTATATTCATATATTATCACCACCCCTGGTGTGGGTGTGATTTTTGCATATGATTCATAGTCTACAATCTTGTCTTTCTTCTTTCCTTTCCTTGTCATTTTCTCTGATGTAAGCTGCAACTGTAATAACAAAGAAGAAGAAAAAAGGTATTAACATTCATACTACTAAACAACTCATGCATTTCAATAAGAAAGATGAATGACTATGGCAGCAAAATATTATTACGCTGGGAAAATTATTTTCTTGAAGGAACAAGCTGAACCAGTATGTACGACATTTTCTCGACCCATTGGAACAACAAAATTGTACCGCATCGTAGCAAGGTCAAAACTTTGGTTAAAAAAACCTTATATCATAGGAGAGCTTTGGCTGAGGCATCCTCATAAGTTTCTTAAACCTAAAAATAGCCTCAAAACCTGGATGGACCTTTTTCCATTATGCACAAATAATTCTAAGATACTCACAGTCTGTAGGTAGCACAACAGAGGCTAAAAGTGGAGATGCCCTAGCTTCAACCACTAGGGTTGAAATCCCTCTGCAAGGATATAGGGTAAAATAACCAAAAAATTCAAGGCTCGCCTAATTTAGAAAAACCACAACCTCTATCATGGCATAGGAGCATGATCCAGGTAATACCTAAGCTAGCGAAAAGCTTGGGCCACTTAGGCTTCATCATTATATGCCATGCATGCGAGTGAAATGCATTAAAGAGAAAATGACAAAGCTTCATGGGATCATCTGGAGAGACCATGGCTAGGTCAAAAACTCAAAGGAAAGATGCTAAACCAACAAAGGGAAAATAGAGATTTCTTTTAAATACAAAACAAATCGACAACCCAAACCTTTCTTGGCATATAAAAAAATGACAAGTTCCAATATCTACCAACCTACCAACCAAAAGAAAGTAAACGAAATATAACCTAAGTGGCAGGATGGGCTTGGAAATGGTCATAGATGTAGAATCCAACAAACCATGTGAGCTCCAGATGGCGGTCCCACCAACTTGCAATGGATGTCCAAAATGGGATAAAATCACAACTTCCAACTCTTACATGCTCATAGGCAACAAAAAACTATGGTAATAAACCTTATCCAGTATGTATAGAAAAAAAGAGTAAAACCACTTAAATACGGTAGGTGACACTTAACTCCACATGCACAAAACAAACGTCATTAGATCCAATAACACAATGCATCAGAGGGCCAAATGGTAGGAAGGGTAGAAAAATCCCCAACAGCGGTAGCTAAAACCACCCAACAATGCCACTGCGATTGGCTCGTCTCTTGATAAAACTACTGACTTAAGTCACGGCGTTGGCAAAAGGAATTCATCCAAGAAAAACTTAAGAGACACCCGCTGCGGCAGCACAAAAGATAACAATGATTTCGATGTAGCGGGTGAAATAAAATGACAGTGAATATCGAGAGGGAAAGGAAAATATTTCCGTTGTTGCAGCAGAAAATCAAACTAAAACACGACAAAGTGGATAAAAAACCAATCGGAATAGCCTCAATGAGTAGATTAAAACAAAATTATGTTGCAGTGGCTCGATCCTCAAGAAGATTCCAATGAATCAGATAACAATAAGTTGATCCACGCTCATGAAAAACATCTGCTGCGGTGGATCCAAAAGTATAATCCACCTGCTATTGCAACTAAAATATTTCAAAAACCTTCGACGTAGCAGATAAACATAGGCCAAAAAATTCTCATGAAAACTTATCCGCTCCATTGGGTAAAACATCAAAACCTATCCGTTGTTACAGATCAAACAATGAAAATCATCCGCTGTAGCAGGTCAAAAAGACTTTCTCCCTTAGGGAAAAAAAACTTTTCATATTTCCTCCTGGTGAAAATAAGTCATGGATTATGGACTTCAAAGCTCAAAGAGGTATAAGTAGCAAAAAGATAAAAATCAAAAGGGGCGCCCTAAAAAAAATTAATTTTTTTTGGGGGGGTAATAGTTGTAGTAGCAACAACTCCTTTGTAGTATTTTCAAGGGAGGCCACCTTACTCATATGTGCCTTGCACTTCCATAGGTACAAGGGTGTTCTCCCTATCTCAAAAACCTTTTTATTCTAAGTAACCATCGACTGTAAGTCATGCTAGGGGAAAACTACTAGTCAATTCTAGTCATAGTGAGAGTGTTGATACAGTGGAAAAATATAGATGAATAGGGAGATCACCTTACTCATGTGTTCCATACACTTCAAAAGGTAGAAATATTTAATATTTGATCAATCCCACTCTTCAACTTGAGAGTGAAAAAATTCAAGTGGTCAAACAGATGTAATCTTGGGTTGATTGCACTCTTCCCATGGAGAGTGATAAGATTCAAGTTGTCAAATTGATGTAATATTAAGTCAATCCCAGTCTTCCTTTGGAGAGTTATTTGGTTACATCTCAAATCTTCTTTACTGCCAATTTAGAACTTTCTAAACAAAGAAACACTACATTAATCTTGAATGGACCCTCACCAATCTCTAGGATTTTTTCATTTTATTGGAATAGTCTAGTTGGTCCCTGTTGTCCTTCATTTGCACCCTTCCAAATAAGGGTTCAAGCTAAACACTAGACCATTTTTTGATGTATTGTATATGAAGGAACCTTTATTATTAATTTAGTCTCATAGTCTATGAGAAGTGTGGGTTATCCCAACCTTGTGTCGGTTTTCAATCAGCCACTGGCTTTTGATAGAAGACCTAGTGAGCCTTTGGGGTTTCTACCTTAGCTTCCTATTACATTAAGTGGAAATATTGTCTTATCCTATTTTATGGTGATGAAGTTCCCATTGGAATTCAGCATTCTCCTTAGACATGGTTATATATATGGTGTTAGCACTCAGATTTTTATCCTTTGATTGTGGAAGGATAGTTCCAAGGTTACCTTATAAACCAATGTTTAGGAGGAGAGATGGACTATTTCTTACCAAAGAGGGTTCTCTAAATAAAAATACAAGGGCCATATATATCTTTTAAATAAACAAGTTTAATAATTGTGATGGATGAAACATGTGGGTATCATTGGGCATGGATTCAAAATCATGAGTTACAATAAATGGCAGTGCTTTGTAATGGAACTTTTTCATAGAGGTAGGATAATTATTCTTTTACAATCAATTTCTTGATTATCTGGTGATAGAGAAGAAAAATGAACAATCCATTAACATGGGCATCAAAAGATGAATCAAATATTAACTTTAGAGGAATATTTTTGTGGATACTTGAAATCAAAGAACCAAAGCATATGATTATTAATTCAGATTCAATATACACTTTTTCAAGCGTGAAAGACAACACAATGGAAAGGAATAACAGGAACACATTCACATAAGGAAAGAAAGTACAGACTGTAAAAAGAACAACACTAGAATCTCTAGTAGAAAAATAATTGCTTGGCTCTGTAATTTTATTAACTTTAAATCTCTCTTACAAAATGAGTTTTTCTCACAGGTTCCAAACCTCATTACATTACAAAATCATGGTTTTATACATCAAAATTGATCCTCAAGTTGATATATACCTACATTCTAAATATAAGCATTTGTAACTTCCTAATTACATATGTCCAATAAGCTTAACAAACTAATATTCTTAACTACTTAGAAAATATTTTTACTTTATTCTAAAATAATTCTTGTATCTTTACAGCTTGAGCCTTGACATGAAATTCTTCACTGGTCTAACTTGTACTTAATTTTTCCAAATTTCTCTATTTTCTTCCACTGATCTTCAGATGGCATATCCATATTTTCTATCTCTTTATCGAATACCCTCATCTCCACATGATCCACATAATAAATAGGTGGAAGCTAAGTCCCAATTGTCATAAATGAATTTATCAATTCAAAATCCACAACCAGCTTATCAACTATGATTTTTCCTAACAAGGATTGAGTCATGTATTCAAACTTCTTATGATTTATCCTGTATTTAACCAACAAGTCTTGATATTTGGACTGAAAAATCAGCTTGTTATCTTCATCCCAAAAAGGAGGCATTTCTTTCTGAAATAATTATATAAATAAGAATTTGAAATATTTAACCTAATGCAACATTATATATCCTTTTTCTTGGATAGTCTCAATGTGTTGATGCTTTCCAACAACTTTCCTAGCCCAAGATATTACTACAACCCTATCTTTGACACCCATTGTTCTCAATTCCTCTTCAGATAGCATGTCGAGGAAGTTTATTGTGTTTCTAGATGCATCTGTTGGTTTTCTGTCCAAAGGCTTCTTTACAGGTGCAAAACTTTATCTTGCTACACCGACTACCATTTCTTTATCCTTGATAAAATTCAAATAAGGCCTTATTTTTGTTTCTTCTGCAATGATAATGTCCCAATGGAGATGCCTCCAACCTTGTAATGTCATCTATATTGACAGTTATTTTACTAATTTGTCATTTATTTCTAGCAACTCTTTATTTTTATTCTCAAAAGGCTTTCTTTCTTCTTCCTTCTTTTTAATTATTTCTACCAACTTTTGATTTTCTGCTTTCAGGCATTTTATTTATTCCTTTGTTAAGATGACTTGTGACATAACTGGAACAATTGCTTCAGTATTTGTTTCTGTACTTGAATTATACATTCTCTATCTATATTGGTTCCTTCTCCAAAATTAATTGATTTTCATTCAAGACATCAATTTTAGCAATAATGAATTTTTTCTCTTTTTCCCACTTTCTTTTTCCTCTAGCAAGCTTCCACAATTTTGATTTACAATCATTTATTCCTGGGACAATGACTCCTTTTCTTTCTCTAACTCTATCAATTTAGAAGCATATATTAACTAAATAGTTGTAATCTTCAATTTATTCTTTAACAACTCGATATTATTTTATGTTTCATCCAAAATATTCTTAGTTTCCTATCATTTGTCCACCTCACTATCCATAGACAAAAGATCCCCTTGAAGCTTCCTAAATTGTTGTTGATGTACTTTATTCTCCACCTTTTCCTATTTCAACTAGTTCTCTATTTTGGACATTGTAGATTGTAACTTTGAATATTTTAATGTTTCTTTCATTAGGTTAGTATAAATAACTTCCCCAATCTACTTTTGTAGATGAATTTTGTCAGGTACTAGGATCTTCTATAGATTAAGTCTCATTTTTTCAACTCTATTTCAGGTAGCTACTTCTAAATTAAAACTATTTCTTGCATGGTCCTTTACAATAACTAATGAAACTTATTTATCATAAATTTTCCTCAATTTAGAATACAACTTTAGATATTTTTCAGAGGAAATTATCTTCTCCATATCTTGCATACAAATCAGTCCTATATTTTAACTTATCACTAGATCTTTTCTCCTGTATCTCTAAAAAATTATACTCTTGAACCTCAAAATTTGGGCCCTAGAATTTTTCATTCATTTTCTTACTTCTAGCCTCAATCAGATCTTTCTTTTACTCAATTTTTTGTCTCTTTGATGCTTCTGAGTCTCCCTCTTCAACCTCTATAGCCTCTTCAAAACTTATTTTACTAACTATTTCAATTTTTCTAGGAGTTGGAACTATCATTGTTGCTATCTTCACTATGGAGAAAGGATTTTCCGGTAGATTCCTTGTATCCTCCATGTCTGATTGGTAGTTCCCCACATTTTCTCTATATGCTAGTCCTTCTATCTTTTGGTGCTCAAATGATTTATTTTTATTTTGCTTCCTCCTCTGAGAGATTATATGATGTGGATCATAGTAAATTTTAGTGGCCTTCATTAAATTCATATCCTGCAACAGACCTTCAATTTTTGGGAGAGAATCCTAAATGAATGGACCAAAATTCAAAGGAAGCTTGATTTCATATGCCTTCTTGAAGCTTAGAAAATGATTATTTTCCACAATTAACTTTGTCTGGTGAATTCTAGGGAAAATATTCTGGGTAATAAAAATTCTGGAAAAATATATGGTTCATGAACAAAACCATACAATCTGATGATTGTATGTTCTTTAAGAAAAAACCAATCTCCCACCCTTCTATTTTGAGAAAACTGTAAAATTTCTTCCTTTTTTGGCAGAACTCTGGAAAACTTGTTCTGAAACATCACTCTGTATATTTCTGCTATTATAAGGTTCATATAATTGAAAGTGTTGTTCTTGGTTTCTGAGGTAAACCGTACTTTTAGAAACTGCAACTTTTCTTCATTGAAAAATAGAAACATTCTAAATAGGTGAGATGGGAACCTGCAATGTCTAGTTGTGTGGAAATTCACCATCTCAGAATGAATATTCTTAGCCACAAATTCATCAAATTTAAGATAGGGGAGTGGAATTAAATCTGACTCAGACTGACACATACTCGTCTTAAATAATAGACTCAACAAAAGTTCTGGAACATATTTGTCAGTATCCAGCCCCAAAAATTGACTCGACAAGGAAATGGCTATTTGAGACTCTTCATTAAATAGGTTAATATCAAAAGGGAAAGGTACATCTAGAACGAATACATCAAGCTTAAATATTTTGGAGTAAAATATTTTCTTTTCCTCTATAATAACATGTCTAAATTTCTCAATTAGGTTTTCCTCAACAAAATTTTCCTGGTTCAAGGTGAATGAAAAGGGTACTTACAACAAATCTCTAGTAAATAAGGAATTAAATGGGAAAAGTATCTTAGACCTAGTAGAAACCATGATAACACACTCTTTTTGGGAATAATTTTATGCAGATCAAGCTACAAAATCTGGAAAGTTTAGGGTTTCATTTGTACCAAAATGTTGGAATTGAGACCTGTAGAAACCATGCAGATTGACTCCTTGTTCTTTAAATGTTTGTGATTTATATTTTAACTCATGGACTGGTCCAAATGAAAGAACACTCTCAAATATGTCACCATATCTTTCTACAAATACTTCTTCTAGTTTACTAAACTCATGAACATGTGTTTCAACCTCCCTTTCACCCTCCATTTAAACAATTTTGGTGGGTTAGTTACACGGCTTACCTGGATGATGGTGGTGTTGGTTCTGACTAGGTAGACCTGGGTTTACTTTACTGTACCAAAAAAACCCCTAGCTCACTATCCCTTTCGGCGACAGACTGCAGAGCGGCCTGAAGTCTCACCCGAAGTGATCTTAGATGGGGTGGCTGAAGACTCAAGTGTCTTCAACCGGGTTCTATAGCATCCTAGGGTCTCGTGACTCTTCTTAGCCAGTGGGATCCCTTTGCAAGGACAATATCTCCTTCTAGCTAGTGCTGATAGGGAGCGGACTCTTATCGCATTGCAGCTTCTATGGCGATGTGCAAACTTATGCGATATCGCCTTTCTACTCTATAATATGTCCTATAATGAGGCTCAATATGCGTATCAACTCTCAAGGTCCTACGACCTCCCTCCTGGGTCTAATAACTTTGTTAACCTTCACTAGGGTGTTAAACCACTTCACTCAGACCTCTACAGTTTAACACGCTAACATCAACTACACTGAACTCGTGGAACTCATATACCGAAGTCACTTAGCGTTGTAACTATCAACTATCATGAATCAAGCACTGATAAACTCATATACAGGCTACTTGATACATTCAACTTGCGGTTAACCATCTATGTGCTATAAAATGANTTCACTTCCAAGGGGGAAGCTACGTCCACGGGAACTGGTTTTTATATTATATCTTGAGAGAGTAAACACAGTTCCGCTGCAACCTATTATGCAGCCTGAGATCTTCTAGGAAACTCCACACACACAACCGGGAGCCCTTCTCTCTTAGATCTCTTCTTCTTCTTATATTGCCTTCTTACAATATACTCTTCCTCTCTCTCTCAATCCTTGTGGATTGTTACATTTATGCTCAAGGAGCCAGCTACTGGTTACATTAAGATAACTACAGACTGAATAACAGAACCAGAGCTCGACTCTCTCTCAATGTCTTACAATACAACTGACTAGCTAGCTAATTGTCTGAACCTTTTACAATACAAAATACATGCTTATATAGGTGGCCCGAAGGTATCACCCTGTTACAACACTGTGGGCCTTTCCCAACAGTAACAAAAAAACCCTAACTGTGACAGTCAACACATCTGTACCGTGGGCTGCCGCTTACCGTCACACCATAGCTTCCTGTAGTCTTCCACGCTTCCCGACACTGATTGTGGGTATGGGCACCGCTTACTCTACAGTCCTCTTCTGTCCTTTGTCTTCAATACCTCAGCTCGTTGCTCCTTTTTCTTTATGAGGGTAGCTGATCCCTCCTGTCTTCACCGCTGCCTTAAGTGTAGTGGTTGAGCTCTCTCTTCTAGGCTACTCGGGTACTATTTCCTTTGACTTCTTCTTTCGATATAGTATATTTTCCTATAGCTGCGGGGCCCTACTCCAACAGTCCCCTAACACTTACTTGTGGCTCGTCCTTGAGCCACTAATAGCTGGTTTCTCTTACTATAGCTTCTCCTTGGCTTCCTACGAAGTCTTTGTAAGTCTCTCGTGAATTCCTGTGACTTCTTTATTCATAACCTCGACACACTCTTGTGCCATTTTTTTTTCTAAAATAGTGTCAACACTTTCCTTAAGTGAATCTCCAGAAATTAATGGCAGACCCTTTATAAGCTGCTAAATTTGTTTCAACGACCTCATCTCCTGCTACCTTGGTCAGTTTCGAACCATTCACCTCACTTTCTACTGGAGTGCTTGTTCAAATAGGCTCATCCAAGCCATCATCATTCTGAATATAGGGAAAGTGGTAAAACTTCCGTGAGGAGACATGTCATTTTCCAGCTTTAATGTAACTACCTTCTTGGACATTTTTTGTGTCTCTCTCATTTTCAACATCTCGGCTTCATTCCTTTCCCATTTCCTTTTGTTTTTCTAAGTCTCGGATGCCTATTTCTTGGTCCTTTTTTCTTTTCATGAGATCTTCTGGGAAACTCCACACACACAGCCAGGAGCCCTTCTCTTAGATCTCTTCTTTCTCACTTTTCTTTGTCTCTGTTTTCTTATATTCAGTGATGTTCTCATCTTTCTTCATTTCTGCTCTGGGCTGGATTCTTCTACTATCTAATCTTGACTCCTCATCCTTGGCGACTATCTAACCTATGATGTACCTAATTTCACAACCTTGGGCGGCGTCATCATAGCGGACACAAGGCCACCATGTTGGAATATTTGCACAATGTCTTCTAAAGGTTATGTCTCGGAAATAAACCACTCTGTGTAATACTCTGAACTAGCAATGGCTGCGAAAATGGGGAAAACTAGCACTCTGTAACTGCAGTATCTCTTCACAGGGAAAACTCTTACAAATTGATCTATACTCTTAGAAATCACAAAAGTAACCCTTCTAGATGAATGGTCTCTGAATTTATAACAAAGGTGATAATCTTTAAGCAACGGTCCTTTCGCTAGACCCGTCGGTGGTATTAATTGCATGGACAAGACAACACCCGTCATTTCGATCCTCATTAATTGCTGAAAATCTGATCAAATTTCCCTTGAAACTTGTGTGCAGGAGCTGGTCTCGTTGAAGATTTATCAAATATGGACAAATCATTATACTGTTTCCAAATCTAGGGCAACATATAGTTGTCGTGTCTGGATTAACTGCTTGTCAAAGGGTGAAGTGACTAGTCCTCTGCCTCTTTTTAAAATCATCTATGTGGCACAGGGAACATCGCATCGCTGTGATTCCACACCGCATTGTCTCGAACCAAAGTGTCGACATGAATGCCGCAACGTTCAAAACTCCGCAAGCATCCTATGACTTCCTTAACATACACTTTTTTTTTTAGTGTAGACTGATTACCGGTGCGATGCCTCCTTTCAACTACACTAGACATCTGTACTCGATAAACTATTTGAGTTAGGGCTAGGAGTTGGAGTGGCTATCACTATAAAGCTTAAGTATACTACCATTAACCAAAGTGGGAAGAAGCTCCCCGTTCAGTTTGCTGAGCTGAACGGCACCTCCATTTGTAACTTGTTGAACCTGATATGGCCCTAACCAATGCGTCTTGAACTTCCCTAGAAACTTAACAAACTTAATGTCATAGAGGAGCACGAAGTCTCCTATCTAAAAAATCTTGCTCTTGATGTGCCTGTCATGCCAAGATTTCTCTCGTGCCTTCTACACTTTCTGATGAAATCCTGCGATGAATCTGTCTTCCTCTAAGGCAAACAGCTGCGCTAGTCTTTCATTCATTGTATCTGTATTAGCCATCCCAGTAATTTAAGCAAATCTTAAATTGGGAATAATATATTCCATAGGCATAACAGCCTCTTGTCCATACACCAAGCTAAAAGGTGTGTGTCCTGTAAGTTTCTTGCATGTAGTCCTATAAGCCCATAATACAGCATTAACCCTGAGGTCCCAATCATTTCATTGGCTGTTACAGATCTTAGTAAGAGTGTTTTCTATAATCTTGTTGAAGGCCTCGACCATACCATTAGCTTGAGGATTGTAGGGAGTGCTCTTATGGTGCTGAATCTGGAATTCCTCCGTCAAGGCCTCAATAGTGTGGTTCAGAAAATGTGTGCCTTGATCACTCATCAAGATTACTGGACATCCAAATCTACTTATGATGTTTTCAAAAATGAACTATGCAGCTGTAGCAACATCACAATTCCTTACTACTTTTTCCTCTGCCCACCTGGTGAGGTATTCTGTTCCTATGATGATGTATCTCGCACCAGTTTGTTTCCCGGGTGGGTTGATAGGACCCACAAAATCTATAGCCCACTTGTCAAATGCCCGCAATGTAATCTATGGTCACAGCAGCATTTCATCTCTCCGTGAAGGTTTTCCTACCCTCTAGCAGATATCACAGCATCTGCAAAACTCCTTAGTGTCTTTATACAAAGTAGGCCACCATAATCCTACAGCTAGGATTTTCTGAGCTGTCGGCTTTCCTACGAAATGACCTCCTGCGGCACCTGAATGTGCTTCTTTGAAAATGGCCTCTTTCTCGTGCTGCATAATGCATCTGCGCAAGACTTCATCTAGACCTAACTTATATAAATGTCCTGCGATCAAAGTGAAGTCTACTGCTTTAACAACTAATTGTTTCTTCTGCTGTTTAGTAAACTCAACAGGTGCCCACCCTCTAGTGAGAAAGTGAATAATATCAGCGTAATATTCATCTACGATCTGGATAGAAAACAATTATGCATCTGGAAAATTGTCCTCTAAATTACTTGGTTCCAGTGTAATATTCATCTGCGATCTAGATAGAAAACAATTACGCATCTGGAAAATTGTCCTCTAAATTACTTGGTTCTGCGCCTGAATCTATCCACGAAAGATGATCAGGTCCGGCATTTAATTTTCCTGGTTTTAAAATAATTTCAAAATCATACTCCTGAAATAAGAGTAACCATCTACAGATCCTTCCTCCTAACACTGGTTTATTAACCAAGTACTTTAAAGTAGAATGGTCAGTGAACATCTTGAATGGGGCACCCAACAGGTAGTGCCTAAACTTCTGTAGAGCATACACCATAGCTAATCCTTCTCTTTCTATAGTGGTGTAGTTCTTTTCCGCGATAGATAGCTTCCTGCTTGAGTACGTGATAGGGTGATCGATACCCCCTTCTCCTAGCTGGGTTAATATGATCCCCAGTGAGATGCCAGATGCATCCACATGTACATGAAATGGCTTGTTCCAATATGGGAATACTAATATGGGTGCTATAACCATCTTCTCTTTAAGTTTGTCTAAACTTTGCTGGCATTCCTCATTCCATAGGAATTTCACTTCTTTCTTTAACAGCTTTTCCATAGGTGCTGTGATCTTTGCATAACCTTTGATGAATTTTCTATAGTACCCAGTATGACCAAGCACTGTCCTCAATTGCTTGACTGAGTTGGGTGCTGGAAGATTAACAATGATGGCAATCTTTGCGGGATCTACCATCAAGCCTTGTCTGCAAACAATATGACCCAATAGAATACCAAATGGCGTATAGAATATACATTTCTTCAAGTTAAGAGAAATTTGATATTGCCTACATTTCTCTAACATGAGCCTTAAATCTCCTATATGCTTGTCAATTAATCCAAATACAGTCCAATCATCAAAATAGACTTGTAAGAATTTATGGATGTATTCCTTAAATACAGCAACTACTACTCTAGAAAAGATAGCTGGTGCATTTTTAAGACCAAAGGGCATTACCGTGTACTGGAATGAGCCCCATTCTATTGCAAAAGTGGTCTTATGTCGATCCTCTGAATGGATTCTGATCTGGTGATAGCCTGAAAATCCATCAGTGAAGGAGTAGACCTCCTATCCTCCCACATTGTCTAAAAATTCATCAGTAAAAGGTGTCGAAAATGGGTCATGAAGTGATGCGTCATTGAGTTTGCGCAAATCGACACAAATCCTGATTTCTCCTTTGGTTTTCTTTCCCTGCACGACCATGGTACTAACCCATTCGCTCTCTTCTATAGGTTCAATGATGCCTGCTACTAGCATCTTATCAATTTCATCCTTAACTTTTTCTTTATAGCGATGATTCAATCTATATGGACAATGCTTAACTAGCCTAGCATCCTCTTTCAATGGTATGCGCATGACTCCCAAATCTCCTACTATTCCCTTCATCTCTATGAAATTAGTGGTAAATAGGTCTTGATAGTCATGTAAGAGATCTGCGATGTGTCCTATTGTTTCATCATCCCAATAGTCTCCAATAGAGGCAAACTTTGGTTTTTTTTGTGTGCCAATATTGGTCTTTTTAATCTTGATAGGTTCTGTGATAGTGGTAATTTCTAGTCTTGGTCCATCAACATCGCGAGTCCCTTCTGACTCAGGAATGTTGACACTACGAGGATTCTCATCCTCATCATCTAGCTCTGCTACGAATTTATAACATTCTAGCACATGTTCCAACTATCTGGCCCAATCAGGATGAGTAGGCACTGATAGGGTACATTCGTCAAATATCTTAGTCTTTATTACATCTAGAGCCTGATGAATGCTTGGATACTCAAATTCAAAAGTGAAAGTGAGTAGGAAGCTGTCTATCATAAGTGGCCATGTGATGGTTCCTCTACGCAACTCTGTCTCAGTGTACCAATTCCTTGGAATTGTGTCTAAAGTGTGAATGAATAGGTGAACCCATTCATCCTCTGGAATATCCAGCCAACTCTGTTCACAAATCTGAATATGTGACCTGGGGTCACTCTCTCCTGTGTATTTCTGCTGTAAAGGCTCCTTGTCATTATAAAATCTGATCGCCATCAGTCTCTTAAGATCATCCCATGATGCGATATGTTCTTTTTGTGCATGCCACCATCTTGCAGGTGTAGCTTTTACTGCAAGGTCCATAGTTGTCATCCTCTGCTCCTGAGGAATTTCATACTCAAACTGCTGTAAAAAGTCATTGATATCCACTAAGCCATGAAACGATGGAATGTCAATCATCTCTGCGCTGATCCATCATAGTGACTTAGTCATAAACGCAGATCTGCGAGCTGAGACTTTGTAAATTCTATTCTGCCAATTTTCTAAACCAACCTCCGAATCTGATGCGCATGAGCGGTCGCATCGCCAATTGATATTTCCTTCTGTGGTAGGGTTGATGTAATCACTCTGATTAGCAGTCATCTGATAAAGGATTTCCATATTGCGCACCTCCTCCTCTGCTCTGATAGGTTCAATGTAGCAAGGACCTTGGAAAGGATCCAACGGTGCGATGACCTGGATCTGATTATCCTCAAAGGTCATTTGTCTTTTCTTTAAGTCGATAACAACCATGTTATCGATTGCCCAATCAATACCTAGTAAATCTAGGTATGGTCTGCTATCGCCAATGATTTCTATGACTTCAAAGTCTGCAAGGCTGGGAACTCCATCAATATCAACTAGTACTTGCGGTAATCGACCCAATGGTGATACCCTCTGCTGATTGGCTAGTCGTAGATGGATAGGTGATATTGCTAACTTAGGGTTGCCCATCTGTTCCCATGTTTGCTTAGTCATAACATTTACCTCTGATCCTAAATCTAGGATTACCTCATCCATTTCAAATTCTCCAATTTGCGCTGTGAGTCTCATCTCTCTTCCTATTCTTGTATGGCCCATAATACTATGAACCTCCCACTGCGCACTGTTCTCGGAAGAAGACAGTTGACACTGATCTATGATGTGCTGAAGCTCTCCGATGGCTTTCTCATTTCGTACAAGTTTCAAGCAGCTCCATAGGAAGGATTGTACACTTCCTGTCGACTCATCCTCTTCACACCTTCCAGATGTGGTAGCCTACGATATCTACATAGGACTAACGCCACAAGGTGTTTGCTGTGGTATGCCCCTACAAGGCAGTACCTACGATCCCGATGCTGTAGGTTCAGTAAAGAAAGTTTTTGCTTGCTGAAATGTTTCTTTGTTCTTCTGCAGGTCAAGTGGTGTTGATTTATTAGTTGCTTTTCACACCCACTACTGACCTGTATTCTTTTTTGCATTCTGTGATGTCCTACTAGTAGAAGCACCGCTGCGAGTCACTATATTGACTCTGGGTTTTGGTTCTTTCTGCTCAGCAGCAATAAGCTGAATGTTCTGGTTTACTGCTGGTTTAGGATCCCTAATCTTGGCTATCAAGATCGGACACTCTTCTATAGGGTGATCATAGGACTTGCAATACTTACATGTCGTACTAGGGTTCTGATAGTCTCTAGCATAATGTCCTACAATTCCACAATTGTAACAAGTGATCGGTCCATGGCCATGGCCAAAGCCTCCTTCATGGCCTCGTCCTCTAAATCCTCCACCACGGCCATCATGAGCCGGTTCATGCTGTAATCTTGCTGCTGGACCTGGTGTCTCTGACTGGATTCTGTACAAGTCATGCTTTCTCTTTATCATGATATCATAAGCTCGGCAATTATGTTCATCATGACCTATTGACTCACAAAAGTTACAATATAAGTTCTTAGGTGTTTGTACATACTTCTGAAGTAAAGGGCATTCCTATGGTCTATGCCCTCTTATTTTGCAGAGTTCACACCATGGCCCTTGGGTCTGTATTAAGGGGTTCGGAGGCCCACTTGCTAAATATTCAACAAATACTGGATAGTTGTCTTTAGTATGGCCCTGTCCTTTACACTTTATACACCATAGTTCTTGTGCAACTTCTTTCCCTTTCTTAATCTCATGTAGCTGTAACGTGAGATTGGCTAGCTGGTTCTATAGGTTTGTCATACCTGTACTAGTCTCAGCTAGAGGTGAAGCCTCTAGTTTCATTGCCATCTCCAATGCTTCATCCTGCGTACGGAGTCTCTATTGCATGAGGGGAAGTCTGATATGCGGGACTAATGCTGTGATGAACCATGTTAGAATAATCAACCCATAGTATTTACCCACTTAGACATTATTTCATTTATTTTGTCTTATTTGCCTAGTCCATGAGTCCCACCATGTGCAAGTTGTCAATTGCCTATCCATAGAGGTCAAACTTGCCATTATTGACTCATGGAGCGCTTTGGAAAGTCCTGGGAATCAAATCTGCTTTATTCCTGGCCTCCTAGGCGCCCTTCTGCTTTTTCTGCCTTGTTGACTGCTTTTCCAGTTTTTAAAGCACATAAGGAAAGCTAGACTAGGTGAGGTGAACTTGTTTTATTCCCCTTTCATCCTCCACTCTTTCCTCCATGCAAAAGCATGTATGAGCTGCCATTTGACCACTCTTTATCTTGCCCATGCGCCCTTGCTAATTCGTGGGGTCCTTGATAGATTTGGGATCAGCTTTTTACACCTATGGGGGATTTGCCTATTTTGGGTAAGCTTGCTTTATGCTAGATTTGGATGCTTCCTCATGCATTCGATTTGCTCATGTATTCTATATATTCAGCAGCCTATGTTATTACAGGGTTGGCTATTGTACACTCAGTTAATATAATTTTGTGTTACAGCTCCATATTCAGTCTCCATTGTTGATAATTTGCATGATCAATTGTTAATTGCTGTGAGTGAAATTAATCTACTGCAGGCCTGAATTTCTACAAACCATTCCTTATGCTGCTCTGGCGCAAAATGAAAGCTAACCTGGTCTATAAGACCTTTGAATTTCTGATCAAAGTCCCATATGGACTCTGTAGATAACTGTTTAATGTCTTTAAGATCAGTGATACACTGTGACTCAGACTTAGGTTTCTTAAATTCTTTGATCATGGCGGTCCTGACCTATATGAGCATTCTGGGCTACGTTGTTGTATACTTCATATACCATGTTAAGGCTCTGTCTCTAAGTGTAGTGGCCAACTGGACAAGTTTAGTATTATCATCCTGGATCTGTTTAATTGTCCATATAGCTTCACATAGGAACCAATGCTGTTTCGGGTCTTCTTCCCTTGTACCCTTAAAGGTAGGTAACTTCATGTCATCCCCCATTCTGTTTCTACGTGGTGGGTTCCGATTTGTTGTGTTACTACCACTTCGTGGTGTAACTGTAGTGTGTACTATGTGTGAACTACTAGATGTAGTTCCTACGGATTGTTCTGAGTCCCGGTGGTTTTCTGTGGGGTATAAGGGTGGTAAGGGATACCTGCTACTGGTCTTTTTGTATTACTTTGGCTCTATTCTCTAGTATGGTCGAAACTGTCTTCTACGAAGGAAGATCTGAAATCTACTTTATATTTCTTACCACTACGTGTACATCCAATTTCATCAAAATCACTCTCAAACTCTTATGACATTACGCTTACTGAACTTATTCATCTGAGAATATATCCATTACGAATTTAATAGACGAATTTAAAGAGTTCAAGTACTTACCGCGATATCTTTTGAATAAGTACCTCTCAGGTTCGCTAAAAAAAATTCTTTGATCAACTGCAAACTCGGTAATGAAGCCTTCCAGCAAAATTGCAAGCCAGAAGTCTATTGCTCGTGAAATGGGATTGTCTATGCTCATCATGGTCTGAATCAGCTCTATTGTCCAGACAATGTTTCTTTTCTTCTTGAATATATTCTTATCAGTCAACTTTGATAACCAGTCGTACAGCTCATTTGCATAGGTCACAAAAAATATCTCATGCAAATCTGTGAAGATATGTTTTTGTAACCAGTCCTCTGTATTGAGCCTAGGACTCTTGTTTTCTATTGCAGGAAATTTTCTTTCCTTTGACCCAACCCACTGGTTGAGTTCTTCTTTAGTAGGATGCCAACAAAACATTAGCTCTTCAATTTGTTCAAAACCGGCAACGAAACCATTTGTTGGTTCTGACTGGGTAGACCTGGGTTTACTTTATTGTACCAACAAAACCCCTAGCTCACTGGCCCTTTCAGCGACAGATAGCAGAGCGGCCTGAAGTCTCACCCGAAGTGATCTTAGATGGGGTGGTTGAAGACTCAGGTGTCTTCAACTGGGTTCTGTAGCATCCTAGGGTCTCGTGACTCTTCTTAGCCAGCGGGATCCCTCTGCGCGGACGATCTTTCCTTCTAGCTGGCGCTGATAGGGAGCGAACTCTTATCGCATCGTAGCTTCTATGGTGATGTACAAACTTAATCTTCTGCTAACGTCCTTCCCTATGATATCTCACACCGCAGCTCCCCCAGACGATGCGATATTGTCTTTCTACTTTGTAATATGTCCTATAATGAGGCTCAATGCACGTATCAACTCTCAAGGTCATGCGACCTCCCTCCTGGGTCTAATAACTCTGTTGACCTTCACCAGGGTGTTAAACCACTTCACTCATACCTCTACAGTTTAACACGCTAACATCAACTACACTAAACTCGCGGAACTCATATACCGGAGTCACTTAGCGCTGTAACTGTCAACTATCATGAATCAAGCACTGATAAACTCATATATAGGCTACTTGATGCATTCAAATTATGGTTAACCATCTATGTGCTATAAACTGAAGCATAACATACATACATTCATCAACTGATAAGCAACATTTATGTAACAGATAACAGATAGCAAACAGGTAAAACACAATCGCATGAACAGTCGCACAACACACGAGTTTTACGTGGTTCACTTCCAGGGGGGAAGCTATGTTCACGGGAACTGGTTTTTATATTATATCTTGAGAGAGTAAACATAGTTCCACTACAACCTATTATGCAGCCTGAGATCTTCTGGGAAACTCCACACACACAACTGGGAGCCCTTCTCTCTTAGATCTCTTCTTCTTCTTATATTGCCTTCTTACAATATACTCTTCCTCTCTCTCTCAATCCCTGCGGATTGTTACATTCATGCTCAAGGAGCCAGCTACTGGTTATAGTAAGATAACTATAGACTGAATAACAGAACTAGAGCTCGACTCTCTCTCAATGTCTGACAATACAACTGACTAGCTAGCTAATTGTTTGAATATCTACCCAACTGTCTAACCTTTTACAATACAAAATACATGCTTATATAGGCAGCCCAAAGGTATTTCCATGTTACAACACTGTGGGCATTTCCCAACAGTAACCCAAAAACCCTAACTATGACAGTCGACGCATCTGTACCATGGGTTTCTACTTACCGTCACACCACAGCTTCCTACAGTCTTCCACGCTTCCCGACACTGATCATGGGTATGGGCACCGCTTCCTCTACAATCCTCTTTTGTCCTTTTTCTTCAATACCTTGGCCCATTGCTCCTTTTTCTTTATGAGGGTAGCTGACCCCTCCTGTCTTTGCCGCTGCATTAAGTGCAGTGGTTGAGCTCTCTCTTTTCGGCTGCTCGAGTACTATTTCCTTTGACTTCTTCTTTCGATATAGCAGCTTTTCCTGTAGCTATGGGGCCCTGCTCCAACAGGCGGATGGAAGGTTTTTTGTATGACCTTGCTCCCATAGTGCAAAAAACACATTCTTTTTTTATGCACACAAGAAAAATAACCATACACACATGCCTTTTTCCCTTTATAAAATTCTCTATTGGCATTTTTGGGATTTGGAAGAGTGGTTTTATCATACCTCCTTTCACTCAACAGGATGAATCTCTTCCTGCCATGTGGAAGGTGGTAAAATTATGTTGAGCCAAGCTCGATATGCTTCCCATGCATTTTTTGGGAGTGAAACTCTCTTCCACCGTAGATCTGTTTACCTCTTCATATTCATCTATTGATTGCATCCAACATTTAACGTTTTTCAATTTCATTCCATCGATCACTTACCCTTTCTCTTATGGCACAATTTTTTCTAGTGGATTCAACATTCGTCATTGATATATTTACCCTTTTATCACACCATTTATTAAATATGAATTGTAATTCCTTCGAAGGACTATTTCACGAATCTCTTACCTCCTTATCCATTGAGTATCTTTGTTTGGAAGACTCCCTATCCATCGGTGATGTTTTCATCTGCCAAATCTAAATCGTCAAACTTTTCACCCTGTTCCATGAGTGCTTTATCCATTATATTAACCACTTAGCGCTTATTTCCTATAGTCCTATGAGAAAATAAAAACCTTGGTCTCCATTTTAGCACCCATCCTATCATCCAGTGGTCATATTGCCAAAATTTAAATATGCAAGCTCAGTATCTCTCCTTAAGCCCCTATTCTCACCTGTTTACCAAAAAAATTCTACCAACTAGGGATGCTATCCTCCTAGTGAGGTAACAAACAACCCATAGACCAGTGATAATACCTCTGTACAAACTATTAAAAATAAAATTGTAATTCTTTTTTCTATACATAAAACTAAAGAATGACAAACCTCCATATCTTAGGGACTTCAACTTTGGGATTCAAATATTTCAACCTACCATCTATACCCAATATTCAAACATTAAATCTATACAACTAATGTACAAAAATGTTATCATATTAAAGAGTAATAATTCTTCATAAATATTCCATTCACAAGGCTTGCTTTAAGTTCAAACCCATTTTAATTTTGCAGAATTAAAAAGATATCTCCCCTATGTGCAGTAATGATATATCGACCTTTACATAGATGATAAAAATTTCCATGCTTATCCTATTTTCTTGCATCCCGCATCATAACCAAATCAATGATATGAAACTGCTCTTGCCTTACCCTCATGTCAAGGGTTTTCTTCATCTTTTATTGATGGACATACACTCTATCATATGTTTTTTCTCTTAATTCATTTAGATCTATTATCTGATTAATCCTCCTTTGCATATGATTAGGCTCTTCATCATGTTATTGTAGAAACTTCATCACTAGAAAACCCAAAGATACTGGAAACATCACTTCTTCTCCATATACCAACTGAAATGGTGACGTATTAATGGCCCTCTTGGTACTTATCCTCTCTTTCCATAAACAATACTTGACCTTGGTGTGCAATCAACTCTTTCATTTTCTTCTGGTAACTTCTTTCTTATTATTTCTTATGGCCCTCTTGGTCCTTATCCTCTCTTTCCATAAAGAATACTTGAGCTTGATGTGCAATCAACTCTTTCATTTTCTTCCAGTAACTTCTTTCTTATTCTCACCAAAGTTTTATTTGATGATTCATAAAGACCATTCCCTTGAGGATAGTATGATGTGGATTGATTCAGACTTATGTGATACTTATGGAATAAATTGTTAAGATTTCATATGCTAAGCTAGATATCATTAGTGTTTAATCCAAATTCACAATAGTAGCATATGTAGAATCATTGAAAGAAACAAAATCACAATATAGACACAGTATTTATCCCGGGAAACCCTAAAGGGGAAGAAAATCCAGCAAAACTTCATCTGTATAAGATGTATAAGATAAAAACCAAAAACCTGTATTCTCCTCCTTGCCGATCTGTCTTTCTCTCTCTCTCCTATACACTACTCAAGTGAGTGAGTTTGTGTTGTAATGAGGCACAAAACTCCTCTATTTACACACTTTAAGTCACTTGATTTTTACCCTAACAAGTTGGCCCCACTAAACTGACTAGGTTGACTTCATCTAGGAAGACTCAAAACCATATTGTATATTATTCATTGGGATACTTTTTACCCGAATTACAATGGAGGATTTACCTCATGACTCTATGATGACCAATTACAATAGCAATATCCTGATGGAGGAATAATAACATCTCCCTTGGGACACATCAGTAACATACATTTAGAATATCCTTTGAAGTTACAATATTTCAACACCCCCCCTTAACGAGAAGGGTATTCTACTGACAACATCATCATCAACTATAGGAGTAACGAGAGAGAGCATATTTACCAGTATCGAGGTAATAAATCTATACATCATAGGAATATTTCAATAATCATCAATAACTGGAAGAGTTACTCTTCAATGTCTTCATCTTTTGCAGCACATGATCACTTGATCATTTTGCAGCAACACTTCGATATTCCAATCCCCAATCCTTTGCAGCAGCACTTCGATCTTCTCAATCCTTTGCAGGAACACTTCAATCTTCTTTATCCTTTGCAGTGGCACTTTGATATTCTTGATCCTTTGCAGAAGCACTTTGATCTTCTTGATTCTTTCCAACAACACTTCGATCTTCTTGATCCTTTGCAGCAACACTTTGATCTTCTTGATCCTTTGCCACAACAATTCTATCTTCTCAATCCTTTGTAGTCGCACTACCTGCAGTACCCATGATCTCTTTGTGGGATGATCAATACCTATAAATTTAGGACATAGTTCTAAGGATGATGGAATCCTTCATCATCCTACTCCCCCTTAATGAGGAGGTTCCATAGTATCAATCAACTAAATAATCTACAACTAAAATTAGATCTTGTCTGCATGTGAATGTAGGCCTTGTTGTCCATAAAGACTCATCGTAGAACATCCTCAAATTGTTATGTCTAGGACCACTCTAAGCGAGTGTTATACTACAGAATCTACATGTGCATGTAGGCATACTTGCCATAAAAGAGTATTGTCTGCAACAACATATCTTGACTGCATCTATATGTAGGCCCTCATCATAGGACATCCTCAACATGAAAGCTAGCACCACTCCATGCAAGTGTTATGATACGACATCTGTAAGGACTCATCATATAGAATCCTTAGCACTAAATCTAGGACCACTCCCATGCAAGTGTTATTCTATGGAATCTACATATAAATGTAGGTACACTCTCCATGCAAGAGTAATGTCTGTAAGGAAGATCTCAACTGCATGTAAATGCAAGCCCTATTGTCTGTAAGGACTCATCATAGAGAATCCTCAGCTTCAAATATAGGACCACTCGAAAGAGAGTGTTATTCTAAGGTATCCAAAAATGAATGTGGGTACTCTCCATGCGAGAGTAACATCTACATGGCCATCCTTAGCTAGTAAGGAAAACTATCAAGAACATAGTGTTATTTCCTACTAGACCATCCTCAAGAGAGGATACTATGGTCCACAAGTGAATGTCAAACCTTGTCAGCATCTTCAAGAATACTTATCATCTTTAGTACTGGAGCTTCACTGTCATCCCATCATCAATGACAGTCTTATCATCGCTCCCCCTTTCCACGGAGTATCGATATTATCAACCTGATCCCCCTTTGGTTATGGAGGGTTCATATCTTCAAAGTATTATTCCTTTTCGAGGAGAGTCAATATCTTCGACTTGTTCCTCCTTTTCGAAGATAGTCCATATCTTCATAATTTGTAGTATCATCAATGTTCCTCCTTGCATGGAAAGTATTTTCTGACTACACCAAGCTTGTCATGGAAATATTCAAACTTTACTCAAGATAGAGGCTTGGTCAGCACACCAGCAATTTGGTCATCGATACTCAGATATTGGAGATTTATAGCTCCGTTTTGTACCATATCCCTTATATAGAAGTATCAGATTTCTATGTGCTTTGATTTATCATGGAACATAGGATTCTCTGTCATATCTATACAACTCTCATTTTCAAAAAGAATCACTATGGTATCCAACTCCATGTCAAATAGTCCTGACATCAGTTTTCTGAAGCCATACTGCTTCACAACTAGTGGAACAAGCTGCTATGTACTCTGCTTCATATGTGCTGAGAGAAACAATGGATTGTTTATTACTAACCCATGAGATCATGGAAAATCCTAGACAGTAACATCCACCTGAGGTGCTCTTCTTGTCTGTGGAACTTCCTTGCCAATCTGAATCAATATATCCATATAATATGTAGTCATGATCTCTAACATAGTATAGTCCAAAATATATAGTACCCTTTAGGTACCTCATCACATGATTTGCAGCTATTAGGTCAACCCATCTAGGTTTAACTAGATACTGACTTAAGGTGTTCACATCAAAGCATATATCTGGCCATGTATTTTTTAGATACATCAATGACCCAATAATATGTATGTACTGAGTCATGTCCACTGATTCTAATGATTCCTAGATAACAGCTTCAGGTTGGTGTCCATGGGTGTCGCCATGGCTTTACAATCTAACATATCAAATCTTTTCAATACTTCTATTGTATATTTTCCCTGGTTTAGAAAATATTCCTTCTAGGCTCTACCACACTTCCTGCTTGAGAATATAATGCATCAATCCAAGATATTTCATATCGAATTATTAAACTAGATTCTTCTTGCAATCTGTGATATGTTTCCCATTTCCTATCAGAAATAGATCATCCATATACAGTAATAGTATGACAGGTTCATATTCCATAAACTGCATGTAAAGGTTAGGATCAAATTTACTTTTGGTAAAGCCCAAGCTTGTCAAGAAGCTATCTATTCTTCCATACCAAGATCTAGGAGCTTGGTTTAGTCCATACAGATATTTTTTCAACTTACATACATGAGTCACTTTGTCTTCGACTTCAAATCCTTGTGGTTGTTTAATGTAAACCTCTTCCTCAATCATACCATTCAGGAAGGTTGTATTTACATCCCATTTAATCATGGAAGCAAGTGCCATGATGGTTTTGATGGAAGTGTACCTTGCTACTGGAGCAAATGTTTCTTCATAATCAATCCCCTCTTTCTGAGAGAACCCTTTAGCCACAAATATTTTCTTGTAATTATCAATACTTCCATTAGTAGCATGTTTTATCTTGTAGATCCATTTCAAATATAACACACTCTTTTTTTCTGGTTTGGGTACTGTTAACACCATTTGTGGGCTAAATAATTGGTAAGAGATCTAGCCGATATGGTGGAAGAAGGTTTGTAAAATTTTCATATCATATAACCTCAGAGACCATTGATGAAGAGATGCAGATGTTTGAAGGGACATTTCTAGGTTAAGAAGACCAAATAGTTAAAAAAATTATGATTTTTGACCTGCAAATGCATATGAACAAAGAAATATTCCCTTAGCTGAATGTTGACAAGAAATGGATGGCTTAGATGCGCAGCATAAGAGATCGAAGGCCAAAATTAGTATCCTCCCAAGGAAAGTTGAGAGAGAAAGAGTGGAAAGAACTAAAAATTAGTTATAAAAATATGGAAAACATGACTTCTACCTTCCACAATTCGGGCAGAAATCGGAAAACAGGAAATTCTAAGTTTAGGTCATAAGAAAGTTCAAGTCCCGATTTCTACTTTTCGTGAATATCTGAGGGTTCAACGAGCTCCCGCACAAATCAACAATGCACAAAGAAAGAAGAAGGGAGGGTACCAGAAAGCGAAAAAACAAAAGTTTTGATCTTGAAAAGACGAAGTTTCGATTTCTGAAATCCACTAGATCAATGATCCATAACGTTTCCGCCCAAGATCAACGGTGGGGAAATAAAAAAGCTGAAGCATAAAGGCAAAAGAAAAAAGGTGAATTTTCGAAGTGAAAAAGAGGGAGACCCAACTTCCTCTTTCCATAGCCCAAGATATATGGCTCAAAAGGTTTCCACCGAAGATCAATAGCTCGGAAAAGAACAAGGGGAGGAGAGAGGAAAGTGAAAAAATTAAGGATCTGCTCGTAAAAGATAGAATTTCCTCCTTCCATGATCCGCAAGATTGATGGCCAAGAGTGATTCCATCAAATATCGATGGTGCAGAACTAAAAGGTGAAAGTAGAAAGCCAGGGGCAGAAAAGTCATAGTTCACTTCCAAGAAAGATTGAATTTCTGATTTCCGCTTTCTGGAAAAATGCAGAGGCGGAAAGGCGGAAGTAGAAAAGTCATAAGCATGTTTTACAAAAAGTGGAAAGTCTTATTTCTGTTTTTCTCTAGATCCATGGTCCAAATTTTTTTTGCAGACGATCAATGGTGCAGGATGAAAGATAGGGGTGGAAAGAGAGAAAAGGGTGGAATGAGAAAGTTAGAAGCCATTTTCCATTTCTCTCCAACTCCTGATCAACGGTTCAAAGTGCATCTTGATGAAAGATTAATGGTCCAGAATTTCACTTGTAAATATGTGGGTAGAAATGAAGTTGTTGCAGACTGCCCAAAAGAGTTTGAAAATGTCATTATCATCAAGTGACCCTGAATCATTGTTGTCTTGATTCTCCAACTGATCCATCATTCATGTTCTCGTCTGATTTTGTTTTTGGTTTATGATAACGACGGATCTACATGATCATCATTTTTTTAAGATTCAACATCATTACTGTAACTATTTTTGGCTCTGTTTTGAGGTTGGTCTCAGGATCCTAGGATACTATAAATATACCCTTGATAGAGGAAGATAGGGTTGGAACCCATGAGAACATTGTGTTACGCATTTGTGATCTATCAGTAATAAAATTGCAAATTCGGATGTTGGTTTGTTGTTGCAGAGATTCATGTGCAATTCGTAATTACAGTTTGTTATTTATTTATCTATGTGTATGTCTTCTTGTTTAACTTTATATTATGTATTCCTTCAAATCTACAATGGGTGTATAATAGTTCATTGTTCATATTAGTTCTCTTTGGCTATTGTTCTAGGTTTTCACCATGTGTTTCCTCGAAAATTGATGCATAATTCATCTCTTCAGTACTCTATGTTGATGGACTATAATCTTTCTTCTTTTATCACCAGACGAAGAAAATTTTCACGATAACCAAGTGGTATATTTCCTTTGTATCTCTTTCCCTTCAAATTGTTCTGTAATTCATTTACGTTTGTGACTCCATAGCCCAATTTATGGTTTCCTTGTTTCAACCAAAAACTCAATATAAAATTTGTTTTATTTTTATATCTGTCATTGTTAAAAATATGCGAGAGATCCCTCTCTAGAAAGGAAGAATCCAACTCCCTTTATTAAATTGGTTCTTCTGTTACCTTAGGGTTTTGCTTACACAACCTTGGGTGAGATTCTGCGTGCTAACAAACTGGCACCATTTTTGGCGAAACGAAAGTGCAAATCATCCTAGGAGAAATGACAAAAATTCAAAGAAGAAAGGATTTACGTGGGAAAACAGAGATTCCCATAGTTGAATAAAGTTGTATGTTTTCCCTGGAAACTCCACATCGGTTCCGAGCAAATTGTAGAAGGAATCCTAGATTCTAGGAGGTCACATACATGAGGTAATATTGACGCTAAAATATTACAAGGTGTAGATAACCCAAATAAATTTCTTAGAAATAAAGGAAATGACTAGCTAGATATTCCTCAATTTGGAAATTCATCTACTTTAGAATTTCATAGCATTCAAGATTATGTGTGGAAAACTAATTTTGAAAGGTCATTATTAAAGGCTAAATATTAGTCTTACTTGAAGAACAAAGAATTAAATCCCGGTAGGTTAGAGTCATATCTTCTTGACTCTCTTTGGCAGAACCTTAAAAACTATGGGAAAATTGGTGCAAGAAACCCTACTTTTCAGAACTTTAAACTGTATACCCCACTAGTTGTTCAAAACCCTCCATCTTTTCAAGCTCCTCCTCTTGTTCCAAATCCACCTAGATACATGGCTACTATAATTTCCCCATTGTCCTTACTAGCTATGTTGCATGGCCTTCCTCAGGGTTATGCCCAATGAATTTCCTTGTATGATGGAGAGGGAAATTTCACTACAATTAAACATGTTGATAGATTTGATGATTTTGTTAACTTGGAGGAGGCTTATGATGATGATGTTGAGTTGAGGTTGTTTGCAGAAATTTTTTCAAGAGAGGCAAAGAAATGGTATAGATAAATACCTACTAGGTCCATTTCCACCTTTAAAGATTTCTATAATTCATTTTTATAAAGGTGGTATGATAAGAAAATCCCTCTGCAGGTGCTTTCTCAGTATAACAATCTAAAGAAGGGAATTTTCAAATCTGTTCATGAATTTTCTAGTATATTTATGAGAGTGTATAAATTAAACCCTACTGATATCAAGCCATTGGTAGGTGCTGCACAACTCCACTATGTTGATGCCTTTGACAGTGATTTTGCTTTGTTGTTGAGAGAGAGAAAATCAACAAGTCTTATTTTCATGTTACAATATGCCTTGGAGGTGGAAAGTAACATGGTGGATAGTGGAAAAATAAATCATAGGGTTGAAAAAAGGAAAATTAAAGAAGATGGGCCTTCTACTTTTGTTGCTTCATCTAATGATTTGAGATTTGAAATGATGATGAAAACAGTGGAAAATATTATGGATAGGATGACTGTGGATAATAGACTAGTGCACAAATAACAAAATGAGCCTTAGACTAGAAATCCAAAATTTAGAAGGAAAAATCCTCTCCCACCTCCACCAATTAGATAGAGGGATATAAGGAATCCTAGAAATACAAATGACCAACAAATACAACCACCCTTCTTTGAAAACTATGTTGATGATGAAGGTGAGGATGAACCTGTAGAAGATGAAATCCATAATTTTGGTGATTTGGATTATGAGATATACCTCACTGGAGAGGAACACAACATGTTTTCTCAACAAGTTTATGATAAGTATTTTGAGGTAGCATCATAACAGTACCAAAGGGGCTACCTACATGTTATGGATGATGTACAAAGAAAGATAAAATTAAGAAGTAGGGATGTCACTATGAATAAAGGAAGGTTAAATCCAAATAAACCTTCTAGTAGTCAATAAAACACGGAAAATAGAATTGAAAAACAAAAAGATCCCATGGTGTATAAAGAACAAGAGAATAAAATAGAAAAAACTAAAGAAGTAAAGAAACCATTACTAGTGAGTGTAGAGAAAGTTGTTTCCACTTTTAACTTGCAGAAATATATCTCAAAGGTTAAAATTTCCATTCCTTTCAATGAATTGTTAAGAAACATGGAATACAGAGACAAGATAATTTTAGGATTATAATCCTTCCTTGTCTAATTTGGTCAATTATGTCTAAATCATGAATCCTTTCAATGTATATTTAGTCACTAGCACCATTGGGTCCACTTGGCCTAATTGGGCCACATGTACGAGTTATTAGAGTGTGGGGAACACTAACTGAGGCTAAATTCCACTGAATTCACTTGCATGTATCATTTTAGGAGCCTCCTAGATCAATCCCTACAATTTCAGAACCACTGGGAGTGTCAAAACCAACCTCCCTCAGTTGAGTTCAGTTAGTTACTAGTTAAGCCTAGTTAGGAGTCAGTTACATTCAGTTACATCTAGTTAGATTCAGTTAGAACCAGTCATTGATTGATTGCATGTGGGAAGGCGCAATTCCTCACCTACCACATTTAGTTAGGCTAGTTAACTGATTCTAACTGGCTGGTGCACTGAGTGAGGCAACTGGGGCTAACTAGTTGAGCTCTAATAATGATTTATACATGTCCACTTATCCATGAAGTTAGGTAGAGTCAATCAATTTGAATTCCTCTCTCATGCATTTGAATTGACTAGTTATGAATACCAATGTATTACATTGTAATTATTTATCTAATTAATTTTGATTAATGAAAGCATTCACAGTTGCAAGCCATTTTTGCACTGCTTCATTCTTCAATTCCTTAGTAAAATTGTGTGATCTATTTTGTGAGTTTTGTTTTGATCCATAGAACTATATGCTCAATTTAATATGGTATCAAATCCTTGGCAGTAGAATGGACTTCTCCTTTCTAAAGATCTCATGCTAGATCATTTTTTTTTCGGTAAAATTGCTCCTTCCAGCCCTGCACCAAAAGAGGCAAGTTTACTACATAAATCCTAAGAAAATGAATTGTTGATCAAGCTTGATTGATTAAATAATATGGATGTGATGAAAAATTGAAAATTGTAGGCTGTCCGACCTTATGGTGCCCCTTTTCTGTTTTGGCATGTACAACTTCAAATGGATTCATCAGTTCCTCTTCTCACCCTATTCACAAGCTATTCATAATGGAAGTTGAAGATGATTGCATCTCTCAAGAGACAATATATCTATGAGGTGTCTATTGGAATAGGTAAAGAGTCTTATGATAATGATAATGACTAGATAAATGACGGTGATGCAGCCTTTGGAGCAATAGGTATGTCCCTTTCTCCTAGCTTGCACTACCTCACTAAATCTGTTGAATACCCAAAGGATAATTGGACAAAAATGGATAGAACCTTTGGAAAGCATATTCAGGATCATAATAGCACTTTGGAGAGAAAATTAAGCACCAAAAGAGTTCCTTATCCAAAAGTATTGGCCTCTACTCTCTCTCTGTTGAATTTGTTCAAGATGAAGAAGTACTTGAATCTTCTACATAGTCTATTCGAATTGAAGAAAGTCTTCTTGCAATGACTTCTTCTCCTGATGCTTAAGAAGTTTGTGATATATATGATATCTCATATTATCATATAGATTATACAAAAGAAGAAATTCAAATATATGATATTGAATAAAAACATTGCTGCACTTCTATGCAAACATTTTCCAGTGATTCTCCATTAAATTTTGTGCAAAATTTGCCAGTGATTGCTTCCGGAAGTGAAGAGGAATTTGATTTCTCTCCCTCTAATTTTTCCTCTGGTGTGAATATAAGTGATACCTTCGGTATTTTGGAAATATATCATATTTCACGAGTGATTCATTCTCTCTCCTTGATCTAGATCTTCTAGCAAATTCCTACAGGATTGCATGCACCAATATTCAAAATTTTGAAAAAGGAGAAAACTGTGCATCTACCGTCTACATGGACCATACTTTTGGATATGATATGAAATTTGTGGATATGATATGATATTATTTGGAGCTGATATGATATTACTTGGTTAAATATTTCAGGTTCATGAACTTTCAGTACTTCTTGTAATTGTTCTCATCAATTTTGGTGTGAAGAAACAAGTACCGCAAGTTTCCTTCAAAATTGATGCTGAGGATTTGATTTCATTCCACACTTTTGGATATGATATGAACTTATTTGGACCTGACATGATATTATTTGGATATTATATGATATTATTTGGTTCAAATTTTAGATTCCAATAGCTTTCAGTCATGCTTGTAGCTGCTCTCACCAATCTCGGTGTGAAAAATCAAGTATCACAAGTCTTCTTCAAATTTTTTGCCGGGGATTTGGTGTTAGTTTCCTCTTATGAGGTTTATGATATTTTATTTTGTGAATAATTAATTATTTCTGAAGCTATATCATATTATGGGGCTCAATCATTCACTCTCCACAATCCCATGGTTTCTCTACCTTTGGTCACATGCTCATCTCCTCATGGAACTAGTAAAGAGGAAGAAATTATGCATCCTCCTGGACACTTGCTCCTAAAACTTGGGGATGATTTTACCACTCATGGTTTTATGTTAAATTCTGCAACATATCAGTTTCTTGAGTTTTATTCACATGGTTTGAATCCTCAAGCACATTTTCTCTCTTATCAGTTAATTCCAGTTGCTCTACATGGGTTCAGTTTTCATCCAACAATTGTCTATATTTCTGATTTAGTTTAGCATATTATTATTCTTCCAAAGAGGAATATTCCTAAAAACATAATTATGGATAATTTCACATGCAAGGCCCCAGGATACCTGTGCACAGAAGAGCCAGATTGATCCTAATTCTACCTGCTTAGTTTGAGGAGTGATTTTTTCCCATGTGGTTTTTTCTCGGTTCCTTGTATTAAGAAGTTACTTTGATTTAGCTGTAATGGGTGACCTATGGTATTAGCTACCAAGGCCAAAAAAATTTCCAAGTTAGCATTCAGAGGGGTGTTAGGATTATAATCCTCCCTTGTCCAATTTGGTCAATTATGTCTAAATCGGGAGTCCTTTCATCCTATATTTAGTCACTAGTGCCATTGGGTCCACTTGGCCTAATTGGGCCACATGTACCAGTTACTAGAGTGTGGGGAACACTAATTGAGGCTAAGTTCCACTGAATGCACTTGCATGCATCATTTTAGGATCCTCCTAGACCAATCCCTATAATTTAGAAGCCACTGGGAATGTCAGAAACAACCTACTTCACTTGAGTTCAGTTACTGACTAGTTAAGCCTAGTTAGGAGTCTGTTACATTTAGTTAGCACCATTCATTGATTGATTGCATGTGGGAAGGCGCAATTCCTCACCTACCACATTCATTTAGGCTAGTTAACTGATTCTAACTGACTGGTGCATTGATTGAGGAAACTGGGGCTCACTGGTTGAGCTCCGATAATGATTTAGACATGTCCAGTTATCCATACAGTTAGGTAGATTCAATCAATTCGAATTCCTCTCTCATTCATTCGAATTGAATCATTATTAATACTAGTGCATTACATTTTAATTATTTATCCAATTAATTTTGATTAATGAAAACATTCATAGTTGCAAGCCATTCTTGCACTATTTCATTCTTCAATTCCTGAGTGAAATTGTGTGATCTATTTTGTGAGTTGTGTGTTGATCCATATATCTATGTGCTCAATTTAACAGGTAATAGACATGGTTAGGATTCATGGAGAATTTCAACCTGATATATTAGAAGTGAATGGTTATGCTCCCACCATTGTCTTTGGGTCCAAAATTGCAAATGGGGATGATGAGGAAGCTCCTCCATTTTACCTAAGCCTAAATGTACATGGTATGATTATGCACAAAGATATGATAGACTCTGGTGCGTCTCATAATTTAATGCTCAAGGGAGTGGTAGAAATTTTGGGGCTAGAAGTTACTAGACCCTATAAATATTTTTATTCTTTTGATTCTAGGAAGGTGACTCTGTCTTGGGTTGATCAAGGATGTAGTGGTAACCTTAGCAAAAATTCCATATAATACCGTAGTGATGGATGTTGTTGTAGCAGATATTCCTCCAAAATTTGGTGTATTGTTGTCAAGGTCTTGGACCTCTAAATTTAAGGGAAGTTTGAATATGGATATGTCTTATGCTACCATTCTTGTGGATGGAAGAAATAAAAGGTTATACAGTGAGAAAATATCCCCATATGTAGTAAAAAACCAAGACAAACCAGATAATCATGCTATATATGATGTTGATATTGACTTGGGATCTTCCATTTTCTTTAATGATGTTTCTCCTTGTGATCCTAATATTCCTGTATCCCTTGAAGTGATGGAAGAGGAAGAGTCTGCAAATAAACAAGAAGCTTTAGAGGAGAAACAAAAAGAATAAGTTCTTTGTACCATGTATTTTGATGTATCAGTGAGTAAGGTTGGTGTTGTTGCAAGTGTGTGTATTATTTCTCCCATCGGGGATTTTAAAGGCTTGTCTTACAAGTTAAATTTTGAATGTACTAACAATGTGGTAGAATATGAAGCTTTATTGTTAGAGATGCATGCTATGAAACATGTGGGAGCCAAAAGGATACAAGTCATGGGAGACTCAGAGCTAGTAATAAATAAGGTAAATGACATCCACCAAACCAGACATACCAGAATGAGGGCTTATAGAAATTAAGTGTGGGATATGTTTGGTAATTATTTTATTGAGAATACAATTAGAGTAGTCCTGAAATATGAAAACAAAGTGGCTGAATACTTTGTTTTTTGCTGCTGGAAAATTCAAAACTCCCACTACTGGCCAAAGGAAGTATAAGGTTGATATTGTAAACAGACACTCCATACCATATAATTCAAAATACTGGCAGGTATTTGATGATGATATGCAGATTAAGATATTTTTGGAGTCATCTGATGAACTTGTAAATAGACAAGTAGAGAGTGAAAATGATAATTGTGAAAACTTCCAAGATGTTGAAGGATGTGAAGAAGAAATTGTTGAAGGTAGGAAGTTAAATAATTCACTGGGGAAATGACATAATACAATTGAAGAATAATTATATCCCTAGAGGCCTGATTCCCCTAGAGAAATTGTTTGATCATAATGATTTTGCTAGAGATCCAAAAATGAATCCCGCTAATGATTCTGTTAAAGACAAGAATATAGGGACTGAAAAAACTCCAAGGATTATTAAACTATCAAAAAAACTGCTTGTCAAAGAAAACAAAGAATATATAAATATGATTAAAAGGTACACTAATGTCTTTTCTTGGAGTTATCATGACCTTAAAGAGTATGATACTTCTATCATACAACATACCATCCCAATAAGACTTGGGGAAAAACCTTTTAGACAAAAACTTAGAAGAATAAATCCAATGTTGATGCTAGTCATTGAAAAAGAGATCAAAAAATTGTTTAATGCTAAGATTATAGTGACTCTGAGGTTTTCAAAGTGTGCAGAAGATTTGGTGCCTGCTAGAAAAATAATGGTGAAGTCAATATTTGCATAGATTTCAGGAATCTCAACAAAGTCTCATTGAAATATAATTACCCTTTTCCAAAGATGGAACATATTCTACAAAAAGTGGTGGGGTCTAAAAGGATCTAAACTATGGATGGTTTCTCAAGGTATAATCAGGTCAAACTGTTTCCCCAAGATCAAGAGAAAACTACCTTCACTACACCAAGGGGTATGTTTATGTATGGAAAAATGCCTTTTGGTTTAATGAATGCACGGGACACTTTCCAATGCGCCTTTGACATTAGCTTTGCAAAGGAGAAGGAAAATAATATTTTTTTTTTTACATGGATGACATCACCGTGTACTCAAGGTCTGACATGGAACACACTAAAAACTTGGAAAAAGTATTTTTGAAATGAAAAAGGTATGGTATATCGTTGAATCCTAGAAAATCAAAGTTTTCATTGGAGGAAGGAAAGTTGTTAGGGAACATTATTTCAAGAGATGGCATAAATATTGATCCACAAAGAATAAGTGCAATCCTAAAGGTTGAAGAACCAAGAAGCAAAAAAGAAGTGCAATCCTTCATTAGACGGGTAAATTTTCTAAGAAGGTTCATACCCAATTTTGTTGAGATACTAATGAATATCACTAACATGTTGAAAAAGGATCATGAGATAAAATGGACAATAAGTGCAAGGAGATCCTTCAGAGGGATTAAACAAGCTAACAAAGAGGCACCAGTTCTGGTAAGTCTAGATTTCGGTAAATATTTTTTAATCTTTTCTTATGCTTCTGATCACACCCATGCTGGAGTTTTTTTATAGAAAAATGGTCAAAATGCTGAGCAGGCTATATCCTTTTTTATCAAAGTGTTAAGAGATGGGGATTTGAAGTATGACATAATGGAAAAACAGGCATATGCTCTGATCAAATCACTGAAAGAATTTAGAGTCTATGTTCATTCACATATTATTGCTTATGTTCCTAGAAACATGGTTAAAATAATTCACACACATGTGGATCTAGAGGGAAATAGAGAAAAATGGATTGATGTGTTATTAGAGTATGACATTGAGATCAAGCCCACCAAACTGATAAAGGGACAAGGACTTGCAAAAATGATGAAAAATTCAAATTTTGAAGCCTTGAAACTAAATTTGTTGAGCAGTCATCCAAAGCTTCCTGATACAGGGGTGCAGGTAATGCCTGACTTCTCTATATCTCCTTGGTATTCTAAAATTGTATATGTGTTGCAAAATTACAGGCTCCTGTAGGACTAAAAAAGCCAAGAGAAAGATCAATAAAGTTGAAATCTATCAAGTTCTGTATTCTAAATGAATACCTTTACTGGAAGGATCCTAGTGGTGTCCTACTCAATTCCTCTTGGAGAATGAAGGTAAGAAGGTCATGAAAGAATTTCACAAAGGAGACTGTGGGGGACATCATTTATGGAAAGTGACAGTAAACAATATTTCAAGAGTTGGTTTCTACTGGCCCTTAATGTTTTCAGATGTCTACAGAGAGACCACTACATGTCACCAATGCCAAATCTTTGATGGTAAGAGAAAGGTGGTATCACTCCCTCTCAATCCAATATTAGAAGGGGCACCTTTCCAATAATGGGGACTATATTTTATTGGGGAAATAAATCCAAATTATTCAGGGCACAATAGATGGATCCTAATAGCAATAGACTATTTTACAAAGTAGATTGAAGCGATACCCACTAGAAGGGCTACAAAGACAGTAATTATGGATTTTCTAGAAGAGAATATCTTGGCTAGATTTGGCTGACCCAAAAGGATTGTGACTTCCAATGCTACAACTTTTAAATATAAGAAAATGATAAATTTCTATCACAAGTATCATATTAGTCTCAACCATTCTACTGCATACTACCCACAACGTAATGGACTAGTAGAATCCTCTAACAAAATTATGGTGAGGATAATAAAAAAATTACTGGAAGATAAAAAAACGGCTTGGAATCCAAAACTGAAATATTCTTTGTGGGCTGACAGGATTAGTACTAAGAGGGCAATTAGAATGTCCCCATTCCAGTTAGTATATGGAGCCGAGGTGATTTTTCCAGCACCTTTGGGAGTGTCAGTCATGAAGTTATTGAAAGAGAAGAAGGATGAACTAAATCATATGTAGAGAAGAATCAATCAGATCATAGAATTAAATGAGGTAAGGGACAAAGCCTATAATAAAGTGCAAATACACCAAGAAAGGATGAAGAACAATTTTGACAGGAAATTAAAGGAAGAACGGTTCTTGATTGATTATTTGGTTCTGAAATGGGATCCAAATCATGAAGAAAATGGGAAAAATGGGATGTTTGATCATATGTGGATGGATCCTTATATCATTGCATCCCATAGAGGTGATAATTCCTTCATCCTACAACATCAAGATGGATCTATGCTGAACAAAGGTCTAGTTAATGGAATATTTCTCAGGCATTATCTATCCTGAAAGAGGATGTAATTTTTGTATCATACTTGTACATATTTCTTTATTTTTCAAATAGTACATATGGTGAACTAATAGATTTGAAGCCCACAGAGAAGGCCCTAAGATCTAGAAGGGTGGCCATGTTTTCTATTTTCTTGTTTTTTTACCTATAGAAAAAACATAAATAACAAGTCTAGGGATTTTAGAAAGGGTTTGGGAGCCTCCCAATGGATTTGGCACCTAGTCTACAAGGTTATTTTCTACCTTGTAGGGAGGATAGCATCCCAAGTTGGAGCCAGTTGTTAGCACCATTTATAGTATAAATATTTGGTAAGATATCTAGCCGATATGGTGGAAGAAGGTTTGTAAAATTTCCATATCATATAACCTCAAATGCTGTTGATGAAGAGTTGCAGATGTTTGAAGCGACATTTCTAGGTTAAAAACACCAAATACTTAAAGAAATTCTGATTTTTGACCTGCAAATGCATGTGAACAAATAAATACATCTTTAGCTGAATGTTGATAGGAAATGTACAGCCCAGATGTGCAACATGGGATATCGAAGGAAAAAATTTGTTTCTGCCCAAGGAAAGTCGGGAGTGGAAGTGCAAAAAGGACTAAAACTTGGTTATAAAAAAATGGAAAACCTGACTTCCACCTTTCACAATCTGGGCAGAAATTGGAAAGCAGCAAATGTTAAGTTTCGATCATAATAAAGTTGAAGTATCTATTTCCTCTTTCCATGAAGATCTCATGGTTCACCGAGATCTTGCACAAATCAACAACATGCAAAGAAAGAAGAAGGGAACGTATCGGAACGCGGAAAGAAAAAAGCTTCGATCTTTAAAAGGTAAAGTTATGATTTTCGATATCCTCCAAATCGACGATCCAGAATGTTTCTGCCAAAGATCAACTGCGAGGAAAGAAAAATATGGAAGCAGAAAGGTGGAAGAGAAAAGGTGAAATTTTGAAGTACAAAAGAGGGAAGCCAGACTTCCACTTTTCGTAGCCCAAGATATATGGCTCAGAAGGTTTCCGCCGAATATCAATGACTCAAAAAAGAACAAGGGGAAAAGTGAAAAAAGAGAAAAACTTAAGGATATGTTCATAAAATATAGAGTTTCATCCCTCTGCGATACGCAAGATTGACGACCGGGAGCACTTCCGTCAAAGATCGATGGTGCATAACTAAATGGTGGAAGAGGAAAGCCGGGGGAGGAAAAGTTAGAATTCACTTTCGAGAAAGATTGAAGTTTTGATTTCCACTTTCTGGAAATATGCGGAGGTGGAAAGGTGAAAGAGGAAATGCAGAAGCAAAAAAGGAAGAAGCATGTTTTACAAAAAGTGGAAATTCATCTTTCCATCTTTTGCCAGATCAACGGTCCAGATGTTTTTAGCAGACGATCAACGATGTGTGGTGAAATAAAGGGAAGGAAATAGAGAAAAGGGTGCAAAGGGAAAGTTAGAATCCATTTTCCATTTCTCTCTAGATCCAAATCAACGGTTCGGAGTGTGGTTTGAGGAAAGATCAACGGTCCAGAAGTGTCTTCACTGCTAAATATGCGGGTATAGATGAATTTGTTGCATATTTCCCAAAAAAGCTCGAAAAAATCATTACCATCAAGCTATCCTAAATCCTTGTTGTCTCTATTCTCCAACTTATCCATTGTGCATGTGCCTCCATGATTGATTGTTTGTTTTATGATCATGTCGGATCTTCCTGATCATCATTTTTTTAAGATTTAACATCATTATTGTAATGTTTTTGTCTCTATTTTGAGGTTGGTCTCAGGATCCTAATATATTATAAATATACCCTCGATATAAGAAGGCTATTGTCAGGAATATTGCACCTTCTGCAGACACAATTTGTTCCTCTGGTCTGAATGCTTCAGATCCAGAACAAATAAGTGAACAAAAAAGGGTGAAAACCTTCCTTGAATGTTGTAAACACCTAGAATAATTCTTTGATGATGAACGTGTGTACCTACAGAACATGTCAAACAAACAAGAACATCAAAGCTACCATAACATTATCTACACATCCATACTAGTGACTAAGGAAACCAGTAACATATACATGAGAGATCAATACAACAGATATGTGGGACGAAAATCATATTTGCATTACGAAATCAGTGAAGAAGCTTACAACCATTGCCTTAGTCTTGAAAAAATCCTCCATAAGATAAACACCTCATCCCCAATAGCTCCAACTTGCTTTCTTGTGCTCTCTGATGGATTGGGCTAGATAGTCAATTCAATAGCATAACATTACCATTCAATTCTCTCCCTCAACTATGGGACATGAGATTATATTTATAAGTCTCAATGGATAGGGATAGTTGAGAGAATTGTGGGTGAGGTGGCCATAAGATCCTACCAAGATGGATCTTGACTTCAACCAACCCATATTGATAGGGATAAGGGAGGACATGAGGCTCATGTTCTAGAAACCTCGAGAAACCTCTTTTTCCTAGTTTTACTAAGGGTACCACTTATGTTCCTTTATGATAGAGTGGTGAAGGGTAAAAACCACTTCAAGAACAAATCACATGCACGGTGGCATTGCTTTTCTATAACAGGGCTCAGGCAGTGCTGAACAAGGTACCGCTCATCAGCTACAGGGAAAACACAGTGCTAGGGTTTTTTATGTAAAATTGACATCCAAAGCATGTTTCCACTCCAAGTTTTGGATTTATGGAAAACATAGGTGTTAAGTATCTCATCACATGTTGGTGACAGGATTTGGGTATAACACAATGCCCCCCAAAGCATGAGGCTTAGAGGGATACGATAAGTGAGAGCTTTGAGAGAACAAGTTTTCACTTCGAGGTAAGAGTCAACTTGATCAGAGAGTGTCGATGAGTAGGCATTTGCAATACATAAATACTTTTGACTCATAGACAAATGTAAACAAATCATGGCTATAGACCAATACAAGGTAGATCCATGAGAGGAATAAACAACCATGGCTACTAGAATACAGTGTAGATCCATGTGATAGAGGACTCAAACTTGGACATAGCTACCAGACATACAACATAGATCTATGTCATACAGATGTGAATTTGAGCATAGCCACGACCGTACAAATGTGGATCCATGTTTGATGTACAAAACTCCATTGCAAGCTGGCGAAAGCAATAAGTGCTAAACAAGTTCCCAGGGTCTTCGTCTCATTTTCCACAAAGTATGATTCTATCCATATGATTNCTGGCCAATGATGTGAACCGTTAACAAGTGCGAGGGAGATCACCATTGATGTCAATGATTCCCAAGGTACCCTAGTACAATCTACTGAGTGTGAATATATGTCTTGATTTTGAACACCCAGTTGATTCTATCGATCAAAAGTTAATGATGTGAACCTATGTCAAGAGTGAGAGAATCTGTCATTGAGGCATACGAATCTCAAGGTACTAAATTTGTTTCTAAGACTATTTCCCGAATGATGAGCTGATGTCGATAGAAATAGTCTCATCAAAGGAGGTTTGTGATGAATCCCACATCAACGACATGAAAATTGGAACAAAGTTATGGAATGATGTGAATGAGGTAACCATAAGAATGACTCAAAAGCACTGACAGAGAGACTGTTTTGACTACAAAGGTAAACTTTTTCAACTTCTGTTTGAACATTGGGTAGCACGACAAACGACTTGGCAGCCTTACCAGGCTAGACAGACACATAGTGCGACGGTGGACAATGCATTCTTTTGAAATATTCAAAGGAGTGACATGACTCATGAAAGTGGATTGTCATGGAAATCAACTGAATACCCAATTAATTGAAATAATATGCAGACAAGTGCCATGTTCAAAGGTAACGACAAACTACCATTTATTTGCAAAATGATTCCCTTCCCTTAATTTCGCCATCATGGTTGATGAGTTCCTATTTTTGTTTTTACAAGTTCAAAGAGGGTAACAAACACTTGTTGTAGCTCATCTAAAGACAAGTCGAAACTCATATGTTTTACAATCCTAAGAGAGGAGGGGTCCGTTCCCAAAAGAGGGTCTCTCAATGTTTAATTTAATGAGTCCAATGAAAATTAACTTTGTATTGTTCATGTTTAGAGAGTCTGAACGACCATGGAAGAAAACTCCATACGGTCCTTTTTTGTAAATAGTTCATTTGAACCAAAAAAGCAATAACCTACCGTCAAATGAATGACTCTTCAAGTGATTTAACAAGCGTGAAGAAGACAAGATCGCTTGACAATCTTTTCGTATTTAAGTATCTTGAAATGAGTTTAAAGAGGACTCCACTAGGTCTCTTTTCATGATGAGGGATTTTATGAGTCTGAAAAGAATTAGAAAAGGACTCGAACCTTTGATGCTAAGTTTGGAGAGCATGACCAAAGTGTCACAATAAATGCTCAAAGACTTTTTCTGTTTTATGGTAGCGTGAAAAAGTAAACTTTACAAAATCCCAAAACTTTTACTGCTACCACTCTTTTTCCTGCAATGACTTAAAAACAACTGTTAAACTCTCCAATAAATGACATTAAAATATCATGACTGATAGTTTTTTAAAACTATGACATGCCAAAACCTAGAATGTTTATAAAAGTTATGTAAATAGTAAAAAACAAAATATTTTACCATTTACCAATAGTGGAGAGCCTTTGGAGAAGTTTCTTGGTCATATTTTTAGTTGATGATTCTGGGAGCATCTACTGTTGGATTTAAGCATCGTCAGTGCCAGGTAAAATCTTGAACCTTTCTGTTTCATTTTCTGTTTTCATTTTTTATTTTGGGGGGTGTTTTGGGCAATTTGAGTGAGCCCTAAAACCATGAATGTGGGCACCACTCTTATCCCTTGCGAGTTAAGCGGTACCCCACAAGAACCATGTCTACAACACTTCACTCAGGAAGTGCCACCACCTGTCCTCAATGAGACTCAAGCATTGTTGTGGAGGGGACATCACCACATAGGAATTGATAAATCGCCATTGTATTCCCGGGACCAAAACATCGGGGAAGAAAATTCCCATCAAAGCAGTGGTGTATGGACCTCTTTGCAAAGTTTTTTTTACCATGCAGAGAGTGGTGGGGATCCAAGGGTTTCATTAGGCATATAGAGTGCATATTCTCTATGCTATATAGGCTATGGCACCCATAGTCTTCAACTGGGTGGAGGCTCTACTTCTGTTTTTCAAATATTAGCTGACCAAGTGTTGGAAGGGAGAGCTAAACTAGTTCAATTTCATATCCATATTAGCGTGTTTCATTTTTAAGAGGGTCCCCAAGCTGAGACCTTAGGTGGTATTCACAGAGTGGAGGGAGAGAGACTCTCGCATGCTGAGGTGGGTCCAGATCATGGCCCACACAAGGGCAAGTAGAGGCAAGGTGAAGTTCGAAGACCCATTTTTTCGATGGTTGAGAGACCAACTCCTCATGGTTAAGGACTACGCATACATGGATTCTCACTTTAGGGGTGACCCTGACCTACCATTCCCACCAAGTGCATAGTGTGGTGACATTGGTAAAAAACAAAAACCCTAAAATGGAAATTGTGTTTTTATGTTTTGATGTTTTATATATTTTATTTGTAGTAACGAGACTTAAATGTTTTCATGCAAATGTCAGAGTAGCATGACCAGGGGGATCCTCCCCACTAGACAGGTGAGACGAAGCTCATTTTGTTCAATAGGGTGATTATGTGATGGGGGAGCTATAGGAGAACCTCAAGAAGTTAACTCTAGACATACTAGATGCCTCGATGGATGACCTCCCACTGAGGTACCAGAGGCCCACTGCAGGAGTACCAGGTCGTTTCAGTAGACTGCTATGTCGAGTATCCCAGGAGGTCATGTGTTACCATGACCATCAATAGATGATATTCCGCATGATTTATTACTGAAAGCTAATAGATAGCTTCAGGATTTTTGTATGGTGATTTTTTGCTTGAATTCCTGAGCGCTTTTGATGAGGTCTTGTGACCTATTTTTTTGTAAAACATTATATATATATATATATATATATATATATATATTCGGACTTCTAATTTTGGTGTTTATGCATCTCCAATGGAAAATGTATTTACATGAGTTTTACATGCCTTTTATAGTTCATTTACAATGAACCATGTTTGATTTTATGTCATGAATGGGAAATATGCCAGTCTATGATGTAATTTGCCAATGAGTCGGCAACTGCATTATCTTCCTTAAGGATATGCCTATAGGTAATAGCTTCAAATGACCTCTCCAATAAAAGTACCCTCCAGAAGAGGAGGAGAAGCATGGGATTCCTGATAGAATAGAGATGGTTTAAATGACAAACCACTAGTTGTGAGTCCATCAAAACTACCAAGTTACGAACATCGTGGGAGGCAGGTTTAGTCAGAAGACCTATGACTGCTCGATACTCAGCAATATTGTTGGTAGCGGGACAAACACAAAACGCTCTTGAACTAACCAAATCGTAAGTTGGGGAATAGAGAACCCAAGGAGCTGAGGAAATATTCAAGGTGGAAGCAAGCACCATCAGTGAAGTCGTAGAAAGCCATTTTCTTTGCACAACCAAAACAATATAGTATAAATAGATATGGACACTAAACTCAAAACCATATTGAAAATACTTAAGCACACTAAAAAGTCAAGTAATATACATATATACAAGGTACTATACAAGAAAGATCAAGGAATAGTACCTCTTTAAGGTACAACCCATTGCGAGGTTTTCCTAAGGGGATTCCATCATAGTCCACGAGCTCATACACCCCTTTCTATAGAAATTTGGAAATAATGAAAGGACCATACCACATGGATTCGAACTTCCCTTTTCCTAGTTTGTCATATCTATGATCATAGATTAAAACTAGGTCACCTTTGTTGAAGGAACAAGGTTGGACAAACTTGTCATACTGCGCCTTGATGCATTTCTTGTGTGCCTCATTGGCGAAGGCAGCATCTCTTCTAGTTTCATCAAGGTTGTTCAAGTAGAGAAATATTTCTTCCTCTGAGGAAATCTTTCAAGGATGGAATTTGACATTGGATAGGTAAGACAGCTTCTAGTCCATAGACAAGCTGGAAGGGTGTAAAACCAGTATCTGTTTTTACCGAAGTCCTATAAGCCCAAAGAGAGGAGAAATGAATATGGTTCCAGTTGGATTTATGGTCTCCAACCATCTGACATAGCATTGTTTTCAAAACTTTGTTAATGTCCTGGACTTAACCATTAGCTTGCGGATAATAGGGAATTGAGTTTTCATGATGAAAACCTAGCTTAGCACTTAGTTCCTCCATAAATTGATTGTGGAAATGTGATCCGTGATCCAGAACTATGGAATACGGGAGTCTGAATCTTGCTATCACATGATTGAACGAGAAGAGAGCAGCAGGCTTACTGTCCTCTGCATATGTAGGCATAGCTTGATCCCATTTCGTAAAATAATCAACGGCTACGATGATGTAACCATGCCCCTCGGCCGAGGTAGGCTTACAATGCATGTAATCGATCCCCCATTTGGAGAAATGGCCAACGGCAATGACGGGGTGTAATGGATCATGGTGGGTGTGCTTTTTTGAATAGAAATGTTCACAGCGTGGGAATTTCTTAATAGCCTTGTGACAATCTTTAAATATTGAAGGCCAAAAATAGCCAGTGTGAAGGATTTTCTAGGCTGTAGCCATCCCAGATATATGACCGCCACATGCTCCAGAGTAGCAGTCATTCAAAACTTGTTCAGATTCCTTGTGGGTAAGGCATCACTGGAGAACATAATTGCTACCACATCTATACAAAGTGTCATTCAGTATGAGGTATTATTTTGCATGGTGACAGATACGCCGGCGATCGTCATGGGATAGAGTGGGCTGAAATCTTTGTGTCTAGATATAAATGAGTAAATCTCCATACCATGGGTCAGTAGTGATTATTAGGAACAAGAATTCATCCAAGAATGAATCACTAGGATTAGATTCTGTTGAAGCACAAGGAAGATCACACATTAGCTCAGCAAAGACCAAGGATTTATTCGACGTGGTTTGGGAAAATTCTAGATCAAATTCTTGTAGGATGAATATCCATCGGGAATATTTTTCCCCAAGCACTTGACAAGTCAGGATGTAATACATAGGGTTCTGGTCTGCCAATATGGTGGTTGTGCGGAGCAAAATGTAGTGACAAAATTTCTGAATAGCAATGACCATGGCCAATGCTAATTTCTCCACACGTGAGTATCCAGTTTTAGAATCCATGAGATTCTTACTAGCATAGTAGATCATGTGCTCCTGGCCATTGGGATTCTCCTACACCAAAACCATAGTGATGGTAGTAGTGGAGGCAGAAATGTATAAGAGAAAATCCTTTGAATAATCTGCGGGTGTATCATGGGTGAGTGAGTCAGATCATGTTTGAGATTATCAAAGGTCCATTGGGCTTGGCCATCCCAAAAGAACGGAGTGTCCTTCTTAAGGAGACGCATATAACCATATGTTTTCTCTGCAAAATTGCACACAAAACAATGAGGGAATTTTTCCTTCCCTTGCAAACTTTGCAGTTCTAGAAGGTTGGTTGGGGCTAGTAGGGCTAGAATAGTAGCAATTTTCAATGGATCTATCTGGATGCCATCCTTAGAAACCAAAGAACCTAACAAGCATCCCGTCTCGATGCAAAAAACACATTTATGAGGATTGAGTCGTATGTTATAATGACTTTTTTAGGAAAATGTCTAGAAGATGACCAAGGTGGTCCTCCCATCATTGTGAATGAGCTGGTAGTTCGTCAAGGTACAGTTCTACAATATGTTTTATATCATGAAATGCATAGGACATAGCACACTGAAAAGTGCCTCCAATGCCTTTTACGCCGAATGGTAACTTCCTGTATGCAAAGGTTCCCCATGGGAAAATAAATGTTGTCTTGTGTTGATCAGTGTGTAAAATCTCAATCTGATTATAACCCAAAAGGCCATCCATAAATGAGAAGATGACACTTTCGGTATAGTTGTCAATAATCTGGTCGATATGCAGAGTGGGAAAGTTGTCTTTGGCACAAGCTTTGTTCAAATCTCTAAAATAGATGCAGACTCTAAGGGTTCACTACTTTTTGTTGATAGGGATGATGTTCGATACCCATTCCATCAAGGGTACGAGATAAATAAACCCTGCTTTTAGAAGCTTTTCTATTTCAGCTTTGATAGTTGTGACTTTCCATGTATGGAATTGTCTTAGTTTTTTCCTGACAGGTTTTGCAGTGGGATAGGTTGCATTTCATGAACCACAATGGATGGGTCTATCCCAAGAATTTCTTCATAGGACCAGCCAAAGACATCTCGAAATTATTTGAAAAGTGCCCTATATGCTTCAGATTTTTCTGTTGAGCAGTTTTGCCCAACATGAACATACTCAAGGGTGCCATGCTTGGCTGATATGTCAATTGGATTTGTTTGAGTAATGTTGCATATGTTTCCTTTAGAATCCATGTTCTGCAACAATATAGGAATTTGAGGTGTTTTGACAATATCAGTAGTAAAAAGGGATGCAAAATCATGGTCTACAGAACTAGTATTGGGGAGGAACGAGGATCTATGGTGATGATCCTCCCATGTAGGTTCATTCATACTCATGATCTCCATAATGGAATCATCAGAAGGAAAAGTTTGGGAGAGATAATCCAGAGTAGGAAGAGAGGGTTCTAACCAGTAGGGTAGGTGGTAAGGGTTTGAAGCCACTAGATGAAGGTCATTAATGTGGTCATTGGAAAGGGGTTGGATAACATTATACACTATTTCATGCAGACTCAATGAGGTGGACCCAACAATTTTTTTCCCCTTTGGATCATAATCAAATGAATAAATCATATTTACCATCGTTGTTTTCGTGTTAGGAGGGTTTGATGGAAAAATCCCCATAAGGGAAGAATCCTTCAACATGCCTACCCCAATCGACTGGTAAGGAGGATGGGACAGACCTAACATAGGGATGTTATTAGCCGTAGGGGTGGTAACATCCAACATATAGAAATAGAGCTGGTCAATGGTTACAACCCTCCCTAGATGCAGAAATTGTACAGTTCGAAATACCATTGAAGCGACAACAGTCATGGCGTAAAACCAATTTCTTCCTAATCGGAGGTTGTAGTTTAATGGGGAATATACTACTTCCACTTGAATGGAAACTGTTTTGCCTCTAATATTGACTGAAATGGCTGGTATGAGACCATGGGGCTAGAAACCCCATCCATCAAAGGCTTTCAGAGTCATTGGTGATGTTACAAACTCAGGAGAGCCAATAGCTTTCAAACAAGACAGGGACAAAACCAAAGTTGAAGCTCCTTCATCTAAGAAAGTTCTAAAGGCCTTCTTTTTGACTAATTTCATTATTATTTGGAAATCAAGTTTGTGAGGTAGTATAGACTTATAGTTCTCGACATTAAAATGAATCAAATTAGTGTTTTTCGGGTCTAAAGATCCTAATGCAGTTAACAAGTTTTTGCGTTGCGTAGGACAACTTTGGAGTACTTCCAAGGTAGACATTGCACATGGTTCCTAAGCAAGATCTTCAACTACATTATAAAACTGGGAAGCTCGAGCATTAGGGTTAAAAACAACCTTCCTAAGAGTACTCTTGGGTGGACGCAAAACCATGTTGAGATTAGGTTTCTCGATGGTTAGGATACTAGTAGATGAGAACTCGGGAGAACCAGTAGAGGGAGCTTTTCCTAAAGAAGAATCATCTTTTTCTTGTCTGTGGGTTTTTCATAACTCTAACTTCAAGTTTGCAAATTAATAGTGTCCAAGGACATCATGCAAATTTCCTCTGAAGAATTAGAATTTCCCTTATTAGACATGTGGTCTATCTGCTGTTGTTGAGAGGGAAAAGGATCCATGAGAACTGCTGGAGCGGGATTATTTTTTAGAAATTGGTTGATTTCTTCACAACGAGGACACTCTTTCATGAAGTGGTCACCTCTGCATAGCAAACATGGATATTTTTCTTTTCTTTTCCCTTTATCATTCTCGTTGATGGTTGGTTTTGGATTCTCCTGCGGGTTTCCAGGTTTTTTATTTTTGGCCTTACCTTTCTTTTTATTGTTGTCGGGCGTTTGTGTACTCTGAATGGAATTTACCTAGGTGGAAATCTCAGGAGTAGAAGGAGTAGGGGTGGAATTTTGGGGTTGCTTGGCAGGTTTTGTTGTTGGTGGGGACTATATTGAACCAACAATCCCATCAATAGGGTTTTCTGCTACTGGCTTGGAAGGATCAGTGCTTGGGTGAGGAGCTTGAGGGATCAAGTCATACAATGTTTCGGACTAGGAATATACCAAGTCCAGATATTAGGCTCGACTAATGGCTTTCTCTTCGGTAACGGCACTGCCCATAGCCACTTCTTGGGCAATTGGAGGAAACAAATATTTCATAAACCAATCAATTAACAATTGATCAGGGATAGGACCCTTAATAAGTCTTCTCCTCCTTCTCCACTCATGGATATGATCTGATATGTGGGTGGAGGTTTTATGACGCAGAGAAGTTAAGATATCTGTACCCATTTCATAGCAGATAGGAAGCTAAAAGTGTGTAAGAAAGACAATTGCCAAAGAACCAAAATCCACAAATGAATGTTGTGGAAGTTCAATGTACCATTTCGCAATGGTATCGATCAAAGTTTGCTGGAAGAGTATTAAATGAAATGAATCATCCATTAGGGAGTTCAGAAAACACCACAAATGGAATGTCATGACATGGTTTTTTGGATCATCTCCTTGCTTCCCATCAAATTTTGGAATGTTCGATGGTAACTTTACCAAAATTGCAGGCCACAAGGGGTTATGTCGAATGGGATCACTAATCAACTTAGACAAATCAAGCAAGTCCAAAGTTGCTAGGAAAGGTAATTGGCAATTAGGTTGTATGTACTGGTAGTATTGATAGGGCATATAAGTACTAGTAGGACTGTAAGTATACTAATAGACAGGTTGTTGAAATGACTGTTGTGATGAAGAACCATTAGGCCCCCTAGAGGGAGGACCTCTGTAAGGTGGTCCTCTGGCACCCCCCGCGGTATGTATAGGTATGCCTCCCATAACTGGCATGTAGGACCAGTTAGGTTTCTCCCATGGAGTGAAATTATTACTAGGATATGGAATTCTAGCCTAAGGCATTCCTGTACGGGTGGGTTGGTAATTTATATTTCCTATAGGTACTTGATTTGCTGTGTAAACATACCCCCAAGAGGTTTGATTGGTTACATGTTGTGCCCCCAAGGGCTGACCTGAAATGGATGGGGGGGTAACCACATTCATATGGGTAGGAGGGACATAGACTACAAATTGTTCTATACTAGAGTTCCATCCATTACTAGCTACAATTCCAGTGACAAGTAATGTAGGTCGTGCCAGGGGTTTCCCCCCGACACCAGAAGATATTGATGAAATAGGAATTGAATGTTGTTCCCCAGGTGTGGAATACCCTAGAGGATTTGGAACATACATAATATGGGACATGGTGGGGTTGGTATTTTGACTTGGATTACATGGAGTCATAGGATCTAGAGTAGGTTCAATGGGTTTCATACAATCAGCAAGTGAGCGATATCTCGTAGGCCAAGGGTCCATATTACGAGGAAAAATGGCCAAGGGAGGTGGTGGTGTACCCAATATGTTATCTATTTTCTTCTCAAGTTCTATTGCATGGAGAATATCTTCCTGGTATTGTTTGTGTTCTTCTTCATTTGGTGAAATTTCTTCAGAAGAGGTTGGGTGAGTTCCAAATGAAGCAATAGCCTGTCCCATAGAGGTATCCCAAAATGGAGCATTGGGACCATAATATTGATACTTAATGTCATCAACATGGCCTTCTATGGGATAATGGAAAGAAATATTACCCCTAGAATTTTGTTGAGCCAAGGGAGGACCATGCGAAGGATATGAATCTCTACTTTCTGCAACCAGATTTTCTCCTGCTTGGCAGTTGGTAGCAGCTCCTTGGTCGATAGCTTCCATAGGATCTTCTCCCGAAATAGGAGTAAAATTAGGTGGCAAACCCTGTACTCTTCTAGACTATTTTAATTCAGCCAGTTTGTACAGTTCCTATCTAACCTAGGGTTTCAAAACTAGAAAAAACACACCAAAAATTCCCCTACTCAAGCTATAGGCCAAACAAGAAAACTTAAATGATAGGAGGAGTTCAGATAGTCTAGTCTCTCACCAGGATTTTCAAGAAGGTGACACTCACAATATACCACAAGGGTACATGTGTAGTAATCTTCCTAAATGTCGTTTTCGGTGTATGGCTCTGAGAGAGACGACCAAAGGGATTTTCTCATATAGATAAGGTATCCTAGTGGGGTCTCCCGATATACGCAAGGTACGTGAGAGCTCAAATCAGTAGTAGTGTTGTCCAATGCACAACCGTTCACAAGGGGGCTTCCTATATACAATAGAGTACATGAAGTACCTTTCTATATACCTCAAGGGTACATGAAAAGTTGTTTGGTATACCGACGGTACGTGGAAGAACCGCGTGAGTCTCGGGATGTAGTGCGGATGAGTAATGACACCTCCTATGCTTAATGATGCCCAAACAAGTCTCTATCCTATCACTCAAATTTCTATGTAAATTTTAAGCCTATAGCTATCGTTAATTTTAAAGTGGACAGTTAAGTGAATGCATGTAATTTTGATAGAAAACATAAAACTATGCAGATATGTAGATGCAATTATTTCATTTTACCATTCAAGATATGCCTACTTATGAGAGGGAGAGAGAATATTTTCTTTTCATTTTTAAAACCAAAAATTCCCAGACAACTACTTTGAACAAATCAAATCCAAAGACAACAAACACATTCCAAACTTGTTTTTCTTTTTGAAAGCAATCAGGTCGGTAAGAGTCTATTTCCCTAAAAGAAAAACAACAAGCACTCTACATGCATATGCAATCTATTTTTTTATTTTTCTTTGAAACATAGATATATCTAACTTAAAACTACACTTTTTTTTTCTTTTGATGAGATAGTACCAATGCAAGAGAGACAAAAGAACAAAGGGAACCTAAAAGATGATGAGGATAATTAGACTCCCCAGTTCCCTATGCTTAGTAAAAAATAATGACCTAATCTCAACAAAAAAATTTCTTTTTAAAAGCAAAAAGAAGTCCTCTATGGAAAAAATGAAATTAAGATGATAATCAAGTGGTTTTTCTTTCAGTCTTTATAAATGAAATGAAAAGAGATCTAACTGAAACCTAAGCTTTCAACAATTCCTTTCAGAATCAAAACCAACAAGCATGAAAGCAAACAAATAATCAACAATCCTAACTTAGCTTTTGAATTCTTTCAATCAAACAAATTTTTACCACAAAATTTTCAACCATGAGCATTCAGATTCAAACAAACAAGCCTGATAGGGCAGGGATTAATGGAAGCAAAACCCTACTTTTGCAAAACAAGGTTCAGGTGGTGGCACTGTTTATTGCCTACAGCACATGCGCAGTTCCCTGAATAAATCCAGAACACAAATAGAACGACATTTCAAGTTAAAAAATTGTTCAAATCAAGATAAAGATTGATGAATTGACAATAAAACAAGCATATAAAGTCAAAGCAATTCAGATCTGAAAGTTTTAAACCAAACTTCAGTAAGTCAGATGGCATATCTAACTGAATAGAGTTATAGACTGGAGCCTAGATTCAGACAAGTGTTCAAGTACTGAGGAATATCAGATCAACTGAAATTTTCTTTGCTCCCCAGCGGAGTCGCCAGATTTGTTGTGAGGAATATTGCACCTTCTGTAGACAGAAGCTGTTCCTCTGGTCTGAATGGTTCAGATCCAGAAAAAAATAAGTGAATGACAAAGGGTGAAAACCTTTCCTGAATGTTGTAAACACCTAGAATAATTCTTTGATGGTGAACTTGTGTACCTGCAGAACATGTCAAACAAACAATAACATCAAAGCTACAAGAACATTATCTACACATCCATACTAGTGACTAAGAAATCCAGTAACATATACATGCGAGATCAATACAATAGATATGTGGGATGAAAATCAGCTTTGCATTAATAAATCAATGAAGAATCTTACAACCATTTCCTTAGTGTTGAAAAACTCCTCCACAAGACAAAAACCTCATCTCCGATAGCTCCAACTTGCTCTCTTGTGCTCTCTAATGGACTGGGCTAGATAGTCAATTCAACAACATAACATTACCATTCAGTTCTCTCCTTCAACTATGGGACATGAGCTTGTATTTATAAGTCTCAATGGATAGGGATAGTTGAGATAATTGTGGGTGAGGTGGTCATAATATCCTACCAAGAGGGATCTCGACTCCAACCAAACCAGATTGATAGGGATAAGGGAGGACACAAGCCTTATGTTCAAGAAACCTCAAGAAACCTCTTTTTTTCCAATTTTACAAAGGGTACCGCTTATGTTCCTTTATGATAGAGCGGTGAAGGGCAAGAACCGCTTCAAGAAGAAAGTGCATGCGCAGTGGCACCGCTTTTCTATAACAGGGCTCATGCGGTGCTGAATAAGGTACCGCTCATCATCTAAAGGGAAAACGCGGTGCTAGGGTTTTTTTATGTAGAATTGACATCCAGAGCATGTTTCCGCTCCAAGTTTGGGAATTAGGGAAAACATAGGTGTTAAGTATCTCATCACATGTTGGTGACAGGATTTGGGTATAACAAAGACAGGGTTGGTACCTGTGTGAACTTTTTGTTATGCATTTGTGATCTATCGGTAATAAAATTGTAGTGCCCAGTGCTGGTTAGTTGTTGTAGATATTCACGTGCAATTCATAATTACAGTTTGTTATTTCTTTCTCTCTTTTTATGTATTCTTGTTTAACTTGCCATTATGTCTTCCTTCAGATCTAGAATGGGTGTATAATAGTTCAGAATTCATATTACTATTCTCTGGCTATTGTTCTAGTTTTTCACCAAGCATTTCCTCCAAAATCGATGTAGAATTCATCTCTTCGGTTCTCTCTATGGATGGAATTTCATCTTTATTATTTTATCACCAAACCAACAACATTTTTACTGTAATAGGGTGCTATATTTCCTTTGTATCACTTTCCTTGCAAACTGTTCTGTAATTCATTTATTGTTGTGACTTCATAGCCCAATTTATACTTTCCTTGTTTCAACCAAAAATTCAATCTAAACTTTTTTTTTATTTTGATATTTGATCTTGTTAAAAATATGCGAGAGATCCCTCTCTAGAAAGGAAGAATCCAACTACCTTTCTTAAAGTGGTTATGTTCTTACCTCGGGGTTCTCCTTCCACAACCTTGGGTGTGATTCTGAGTGCTAACAGGTACTATATCTCAAACATCATTCTTCATTATTGACTAGTATTCTTGTGTCATTACTTCCACCCACTCTTTCTTCTGTGTAGCTTCATCATAGCTGGTGGGTTATTGATATACAAGATCACACATCAAAGCTACATAACCAGAGTATGGATTTGATCTTTTTCTTCTTCTTATGGAACCTTCTATAGCTCCATATCTCTCTGCTTCTTGTATGATTTCTCTTACCCAAGTAGTTTTTATCTTTTGAGATATATCCATAGTAGGGTGTTCCTGAGGTTCTAGCATATAATGATCTTAAGATGCTACTATTTCAGGAGATGGCTCAAATTCTACCTTTCTAGGAGGTACATCCTCTTCATGTACTTCTTCAAGCTGACACCTTATGTATTTCTTAAGAGTTGTCTCTTCATCAAATGTTACATTAATACTAATATTAATATGATGGAATATTGAAATGTATATCCTGAATACTTTGGAGACTTCACAGTATCCAACAAATATTCCCTTGTTTCGAAAAGCCTCCAACTTGGTTCTCTTATATTTCAAAATATGTACATATAATGGACAATCAAATATCTTGAGATGGCTCACTTCATGTTTCTTTCCTGTATACATTTCTTTAGGAGTCTTGAATCCAAGAGCACTGTGAGATAATCTATCATGCATGTATATGGCTATTCTTCTTGCTTCATCCAACAAGTGCATGGGGAGGTCTTGGTCATGAATCATTGTTTTCACTGCTTCCATAATGGTTTTATTCTTTCTTTCTGCAACAGCACTTTGTTGAGGATTGTAGGGAGTGTTTAGTTCCCTTTTGATCCCTTCTTGCAGAATGCTTAAAATTTGTTTGAAGTATATTCTCGACCATTATCTGATCTCAGTGTCATGATTCTTCGTTTTGAATGGTTCTCTATTAAGGCTTTGACTTCCTTGAATTTCTCGAACACTTCTCTCTTTTTCTTGAAGAAGTATATCCATATCTCTCTTAAATCGTCATCATTAAATGTGACATATTATTCATATACATTTAAAGATGCGTAGGGAATATGACCACATACATCAGAATGAATTAATTCCAATGCACCTTTAGTATTTGTTTCACTTTTCAGAAATGGATTCTTGATGTTAATTCTTCTTGCACATCCTTTTCAAATTCCCTTATGATCAATATTTATATCTGGTAACCTTGTTACCACCTTTCTCACATAGGGAAGTGATTTTTAGTTAATGTGAGCAAGCTTCATATTCCATAGTTCACTTGAGCTAGTGGTCTCATGGACAAGGGGTGTCTCTGGATGTCCTTTGAATTTGTACAGTACTCCTTCTTCTTCACTAATGACCATATCATCTTCAAGTGTCTTTCCTTCAAACCATATAAGTACTTGTCCATATATAAAAGAAACTTTATATCCTTTATTATCTAGTGGTGAGATGGAAAGTAGGTTATTTTTCAAACCTGGTACATATAGTACTTCCTTCATCTTCATTGAAGTTCTAGAATCAAGCTTGCAGATTGATTCACCAATACCTTTAATGGGATATTGATAGTCATATCCTAATGATACTTTCTAAGCAGAGCTATTTTCTTCAAGTCTTGATAGAGTTTTCTTCTTCCCTATCATGTTCTTTCAAGCACGACTATCAATAAGCCATGTATCTTCTCCAGGAATTATAGACCCAAAGAGTGTAGAGAATAGTAATTATTCTTCTACATCTTATTCTTTTGTCAATATATTTCGATGTCTTTCTTCTTATTCCTCATCTTTATCTAGATGAGCATGATGTCTTTTGTTATTTTTTTCTTTGATGATGATGGACACTCTTTGGAAAGGTGTCCTATCTTATGACATTTATAGCATTGATACTTTGAGTAATATTTTTTTACTCTTTTATTTTTAAACTTATTCTTTGAAGTTTTATGATTACCCTTCTTAAAGTTTGATTTTTTTCTTCCTTTAGTATGGATGGCTAGAGATTGATCATCTGAGTAGAGATTCTCTATCAGCTACTCTAGCTTATTCTTGATTGCAATATTCCCATACAATGTCAAACTTCATACTTTCTTTTCTGGCACACAGAGTATGTATGAATGATTCCCAAAGTCTAGTGAGACAATTGAGAGCATTCATAACTATGTCATCCTCATCAAGGGTGTCTCCAATAACACTTATTTGATCCATTAACTGGGAGACCCTTGTGAAGTAATCTTGAATTGATTCTCTTTTACTGATCTTTGTGCCATTCAATTGAACTGTCAAATTCATCCTTATGTTAATCTTCCTTCCCTCATACATTCTGGAAACTGCATCATAAATTTTCTTTGGTGTCTTGTTAGATGAAACTTGAGGGATCAAGTGATCTTTGATAGATTCATCAATGATCCTCATTTCCTTAATTAGGTCTTGTTCATGCTTCTCCTTAGCTTCAAATTCTATAGGTTCTGCAACTTCATCCTTGATGTACTTCTCAATTCCATTATCTTTAAGAATGAGACCAATCCTATACTTCCATGCTAGGAAGTTTTCTATGCCTTCCAATTTGTCCTCAAGCTTAGTGCTTGGGGCCATCCTATCCAGGAGGTCACTAAAAATTGAAATTTATCAAAATGAAAAGATGAACTTACCAGGATATTCACTTTACTAAGGTGACTTGGTTGGTCCACTAGGTTTCTAGAGATCCCAAATATTCACCCTTCAAATTTTACTTGCAAGGTTCCAATTTCTGTAGAATTTCGGGTTCTTGTTTTCTATGTCTTCTGGTTCAAGGCCAAAATAGGGTTTATATTTCCTAGAGATTCAACCACCTAAGAACCTAGATCCTAGGATAAATATATACTCTCTAGGGAGGATCAAATTTCTATGCAAGAAGATATTCAAAATTCCAAACTTTGTAGAAACACCAATTTCTTCTAGAGGAAGAGGAGAGAGAGTTTCACATTGTGAAATTTGTTCTATTCAGGATAGATATGATACCATGTTAAGATTTCATATGATAATCTATATATCATTAGTTTTTAATCCAAATTCACAACATTAACATATGCATAATCACTAAAAGAAACAGAGTCACAATATAGACACAATATTTATCTTAGGAAACCCTCAAGGGGAAGAAAACCAAGAAAAACTTCATATGTATAATATGTATAAGATAAAACCCCAAAACATGTATTCTCTTCCTTGTTGATATCTCTCTCTCTCTCTCATATACGCTACTCATGTGAGTGAGTCTATGTTGTAATGAGGAACACAACTCCTCTATTTATACACTTTAAGTCACTTGACTTTTACCCTAACAAGTCGGCCCCACTAAACTGACTGGGTTGAATTCACCTAGGAAGACTCAAAACATTATTATATATTATTCAGTGTGGTACTGTTTACCCGAATTACAATGGAGAATTTAAATCATGACTCTATGATGACCAATTACAATAGTAACATCCCTAGAGAGGAATAATAACATATCCCTTAGGATACATCAGTTAAATAGATTTAGAATATCCTTTGAAGTTACAATATTTCAATAGAATTTCATCAGTTTATTTGATTAAAAATCATGTGCATTGTTTGTTACATGTGTTCTGATTCATCAAAACCTAGATAAAATGTTATTTTCAAGAAATCAAATGATAATAGTATCTATTTATCTTCTAGTTGGTATGGATTCAATCCATTTGGTGAATTAATCTGTAGTAGTTAAGATCCACTTATGGTTTCTAGAGGAATTTCGATTAATCTCTCCAATGAAATCTAAGCCTCATTGCTAAAATGGTGCTTCCACTCAAGTTGGACTAAGAGGTAAGGGCATCAAATTTCTTTTACCATCAAATATCTCACATTCATGGCAAGCTGTAGATTCTTTGTATACATCAGAACAAATTGTAGGACAATAAAACCCTGCTGTTAGAATCTTATTGAATGTTACCTTCCATGAATGGTGACCTCCACATACCCCCTGATTAAATTCTTTCATAGTTTGGTCTACTTCATTTTAAGTTAAGCAATCTAACAGAATGCCTCCAGGGTATTTCCAATACAAATACTGATTCAAAATCCTTTTTTTTTCTTTCATCTTCACAGATTTGGATTTTTTCTTTCTGAATTCTGTAGGTTCCTACAATTTATGTAAAATATAGACAATATTACTACACCACGGAGACAAAAAAAATCTGATTACTAGTGATCTTGAGTCTGACCCACTTGAAATATTAGACATGAAATTTATCTTTAATGATTCACAATTGGCACTAGTCATCAATTTTTCCAATCCTTGATCCTTTATCAACTTGGTGGGTTTAATATCCAAATCATATTCCAACAGAACTACAATCCATTTTTCTCTCTTCCCTTCTGGACGAGGATGAGTGAGGATATTCTTTATAATATTTTTTGGCACATAAGCAATGATACAAGAATGCAAAATATAAAATCTAAAACATTTCATAGATTTAATCAATACATAGGCTTTCTTGCTACATTATGTCATACTTCAATTCTTCATCTCCCAATATTTTTATAAAGAATGCAATAGCTTGTTCTGCATTCTGCTGATTTTTCTATAATTAAACTCTAGCTATTGTGTGTTCTAAAGTAAAAGAGAAGACAATAGAATCCTTGGAAAAATCCGGGTTAATCAAAATAAATATTTTTGTTATTTCCTTTTTAATATCATTAAAATATTTTTTAGCTTCCATTGTCCTTTTAATATCACAATCTTTCCTCATCATATTAGTTACACTTCTGAGGATCTCAACAAAGCTTGGAATGAATCTCCTAAGAAAATTGACTTGTCCAATGAAAGACTGAATTTGTTTTTTATTCCTTGGTATGTCAACTTTAAAAATTGATTTTACCCTATCAAGATCAATTTTAATCCCATCCTTTGGAATAATATGGCTCAAAGGCTTCCCTTCCTTCATGGAAAATTTTGATTTTTTGGGGTTCAAGGAAATACCAAATCTTCTGCATTTCCAAACTCATGTTCCAAGTGAATGATATTATCCTCGTCAAACCTTGAAAATACTATAATGTCATCCATGTACACCACAAAAAATTGGTCCTTATCCTTAGAAAATGCAATATCTAGCACCCTTTGAAATGTTTGTCCTACATTCATCAGTCCAAATGGAATCCTAGAATACATAAAGGTTTCCCAAGGTGTTGTGAATGCTAATTTTTCTTGATATTCAAGGTGAAATTTAATCTGATTATATTATGAAAAGCCATCCATTGTCGAAATTCTTTCTGCACCAACAACCTTCTGTAGAATATGATCCATCTTTGGAAATGGATAATCTCCTTTCAAGGAAACTTTGTTCATATTTCTAAAGTCAAGATACAGTCTTATTTATCCATTGTTTTTACTAACAGGCACTAAATTGGCTACCCACTTTGAAAACCTATCCATAACAATGATTTTAGAATTAAATAATTTCTTAATCTCTTTCTCAATCAAAGGGAGTAACATCAGATTAATCCTTCTGAGTTTCTTCCTAAAATGTTTTTCTCCTGGTTTTATTGGAATAATATGATGTATAATGGATGTTTCATATTCTTTTAAGTCTTCATAGATCCAAGAAAACACATCAGAATAATTTTTCATCAACTCTATGTATTTTTTCTTCTCATGTGTAGGAATGTGTTTTGAAATATTTATTATTTTTGGGTGATCCTCTGTCCCAATGTTCTGATCTTTAATCTCATCCTCATGGGGATGCACTTTGAGTTTTCTTGCTACATCATTTTGATCAAACAATTTTTCTAAAGGTGTGATCCCTTTTGGAATAAAATTACTTTTAAGGTAAATGATATCCTTTCCACCAATCATACCTTTCAGGTTTTTTTGTTCCTCATCTACATTTTCAAATCCTTCATCATCTTGGGAATTCGCCAAATTTGGATTCTCCCCATCAAAAATTGTATTGGAAAATTCATCTAACATCTCTAAGAATCTCTGCAGCTACAAATCATCTTCAAAAACTTTCCAATATTTAGAATTATCAAGAATGGAAGGTCTATTTACAACTTCAAACTTGTATTTTTTATTTGAATAAATAGGAATTTTAAAATTTCCAGTAGGAGTGGCCAAAAAATCATCTATATTATTATGAATCCTTGGAATCACCATCACCCTGTGCTAATTGAAAAACTTCCCAAGTATATACAAAAGTTCATTCATGTATGGCATGATCCTGGGGTGCTTGGTATGATAGCTTCCATTCACTTTATTTATAACCAACTCTGAATCTCCATAAACATCTATTCTATTTTCTTTCAACTATTTCAATTCATTTCATACTAAAATCAAAGCTTCATATCCCACTACATTATTTGTACACTCAAAATTTAACTTAGAAAAATAAACTCTAAAATCTATGTCTGGAGAAATAATGTACACACCTGAACCAAATCCCTCTTTAGCTATTGACCCATCAATGTACATGGTCCAGACCCCTTCATCCCTCTGTTTTTATTCTAGGCCTCTTCTCTCTTATCAAACTCCTTATATTCCTTCTACTCATCTACTATTGGTAGATCTTCTTCAATATGAAAATCATTATAAAAAATGGAAGGCCCCATATCAATGTCAACTACATAAATGGGATGATTATCAGCTCTTTCTTGACAACTCACCACATAATCCATTATTTTCTCTCTATATAATTTCCCATGATATCCAAAAATTAGAACTGTTGTATAATACATATCCATTTACATAGTTCCTTTCAACTTTGAGTCCCAAGACCTAGACAACAACATGCCAAACTTCGCAGTAATTTCAACAAGCACTATATCCATAATTATACACTTGGCAGGAATATGAGAAATAGTAACTACCAGATCCTTGATCAAACCAAAACACTTAACCTTTCTAAAATAAAAAGAAAACAAATATTTGTAAGGTCTTGTGATTTCTAATCATATACTTTCAACTCCAACTCTTGGCATCAAATTTTGTGAAGCACTTGAATCCAACATAGCATTGTGTAAGATCATATCATGAACGTTTAGGCTCATATAAAAGGGTGGAACATCCTCTTCATTGATATGTTCTATTTTGGGTACAAGAACAATAGTTGGGGAAACATCATTCATCTCTAATGTATTAGGTCGACACTCTCCATCTGTTTTGACCAATCTAGTTATTTTTTCTTTGCATTCATTATTTTGTAGCAGTTCATTGAAAGGAATGGAAATTGTTATTTTTGATATCTCATTTTGCAAACTAAAGGGGGAAACTATTTTTTCATTTAATTTTGGTATTTCTTTTTCATTTTCTGGGACTTTCTTTACAATTTCCTCATTTTGTTTTTCTTTATTATGTTGAGTAGTGGAAGGATGATTTGAAGGAATCATTCTTTTATTTATAATTACATCGTTGTTTCTCATATTCAATTTCCTTTGGATATAATTCATAGAGTTTTGATACCCTCTTTGATACTGTTCCATATCCAACTCAAAATTATTACACTCCTCCTCCCGAGAAAACATTTTATTTTATTCTATGAGATATACATCAGAATATACATCATCAAAATGATTTATCTGATTATCCATAGGATCATTTTCTTCTTCTTCATTCACATAGTTATTTGGGAAATGGGGTCTTATTTGTTGGTCTTTTGCATTTCTTGGATTCCTTTGATCTCTTTTCGTAATCCGTGGGGGAAGAGGTCTCCTAACATTAGGATTCCTAATATGTAGCATAGGTTGATCTTCGTTATGAGGTATCTTATCCAAGGTTAATTTTTCCATTAGTCTCTCCATAGTTGTCATCATGATGTCAAGTTTTTCATCTGTGGAAGAAGAGGTTGAGGGTTGATTTTATTCTCTGTCCTTTCTCCTATCTACCTCAACCCTTTGCTTCATATTACTAGAATCCACAAAATTATCCTCCACTTCTAATGCATCTTTAAACATAGTAGGTAAATTATTTGATTTTATTTCCCTCAATAGTAAAGGAAAATAACTTTCAAAAGCATCATCATAAGGCATTTTGGATTCTCCTACAAGGGGTTTTATATCAGTAGGAATTGAATTGTATACCCTCATAATCCTACTTGAAAACTCATGCACATACTCAACATTTCCTTTTTTTCAAATTATTATATTGAGCCAAATTTTGTAGAGGATTCTTCTTATCTTCCCATCTATATAGAAAAGGAGTTTGGACATCATCAAAATTGTGAATCGATCTTGCAAGAAGATCTGCGAACCATTTCTTTGCATCTTCAGGCAAACTATGGGAAAATAACCTCATTTTTGCATCATCATAATCTACCTCCTCTAGGTAAATAAAATCATTAAACCTATCAACATGCTCTTGGGCTGTAAAATTTCCCTCCCCATCAAACAATGTAATTCTTTGAGCGTAATTTTGTGGAAGGTCATGCAAAACAATTGGTAAATCCAATGGGGAAAACCTATCTTCCATAGTTCTGGGAGGGTTTTGAACGGTAATAGAGATTTAAGGTTGAGTATTTTGGGTCATTGGATTCCTTTCTTCTATTTTTACAGTATTTTAAAGGTTCTTCGAAACAGAGTCTAGGATACAAGACTAAAATCTTTGTTGATCAACAACCAATTTCTTTAAATCAGATTCAGACTTAGATTTTAAAAGATTCTATTCAAATTTTATATCCAAATCAAGATCTTTATAACTTAAAAACTCTTCTTGATATAGAGAATGATCTTTCTAAATGAGAAGTTCCTTCTTGTTCTTTTGCTTTAATTCTCCTAAGTAAAATATATGTATCTTCCATACTATATAAAGGTTCAGAATTAGGATTACCTCTTGTATGCACTCCCCTGAAATCCATGATGTCATCTTTGAAACAACTTTCTTGAATTTTAATGTGAACTCGCCAGGAAAAAATACAACCAACTTAAAATGAAAGAACTCATGTTTTCTCACAGAAATTATACTTTCTTGAAAACATTATCGTTCTTCCTATGGTAGACTAGAGTTTCATTCCCTGACAACGACACCAATATGTTAGAACTCATAATTACCTTTCAAGTTGTGGAAGGATAGTTCCAAGGTAATATTTCAAACCAACCTTTAGGAGGAAATTTGGCTTCTTTCCTACCATATAGGGATATCTCAACAATTATATACAATGTCCAGAGATATTTTCAAATAGACTAAGTTAATAGATAAATATTGGAACAAGAGGATACCATTGGGAATGTAGTCAAAATCATAAGTTACAATAAATGGTAGTGCTTTGCAATGGAATTTTTTCATAGAGGTAGGAGATTTACTCCTTTACAGCCAATTTCTTGGTTGTCTGGTGATAGGGAATAAAAATGAACAGTCTATTAACATCGGCATCAAAACATGATTCCAATGTTAGCTTTAGAGGAATATTTTTTCTGGATACTTGAAATCAAAGACCCAAAGCATATGATTATGAATTATAATTCAATATACACTTATTCAAGCATGAAGGGCAACACAATGGAAAGGAATAAAAGAAAACACATTCACATAAGGAAATAGACTACATACTATAAAAAAAACAACACGAGAATCTTTGGTTGAAAAATACTTGCTTGGATTTTGTTAACCCAAAACAGTATCCAACTTGCTCCATATGGCCTATGCCACATGAAGAAATCCATTTCCTAACCCTTGTTGACCCCCACACCCTTGTTTAACCTATAATTTCCCCTCAAAGGCTCAAAAAATATCAAAAAGGGGCTTAAAACCCCACAAAAGAGTTAAAATAGCTCACAAAAGGGTTAAAGCCCTCAAAAAGGGCTAAAAACCCTAAAAGGGCCTAAAAACCCCAAAGGTAGCTAAGAAAGAGGCGGAAAGGGCTTAAAACCCTGACCAACGACTAAAAACCCTAAAACAAGGAAAAACGATATAAACAAGAGGGGGGGGGGTCACTATAAATACATGATTCCTCCTACCTGTTGTTATAATGCCCGTATGAGTACCTTGAGAGACCTTTCACTCTGAATCTATTCATCCCCCACAACTCCATGCCTCCATTTTCTCATTCCCTTGGTGTGTTTAGCCAAAGCTCCACCCATTCCTAGCCTATGGAGAGGAAAATTCTGAGTTTGGGCATGGTGGCCCTCTTTCAAACCAGATAGGAAGGTATAATGATTCATACTTCCTTATTTTTTTTGTAGTTTGTAGATGCTTCATTTTTGTTTTATTTTCTAATGGTTTGCTGGAGCTTGTCTTTTCTCCATTGAATACACCCTTTCGTTCTCTAGACGGAACGGATGTGCATCTGTAGGTAGGCATGGTTTTTCCTCGGTTAAATTTTGGCGACTCCACCAGGCCGATCCCATGAGATCTATGGGTATTAATAGTTTTTTGTAGGTTTTTGCATAGGTTTTCAATAGTTCTTTAATAGATTTCTTTTGCATGGTTAGTTTATTTCAAGATTGCATTCATTTATGCTCCTTGTAGAGAACTCTTGAGGCCGACCCAAAACCATTCGACCACAGTACCAGTTACTGTCAGGCATTCATGGTTCCATTTTTAATTTTTCCATTTTTCAGGCTCAGTCACCCATTTAAGGATGAAAGGAGCAACCCAATCGCTTATTCATCCCTGAATTGAGCGTCCCAGTTGCCTATTTTCCCTCGACATGTACGAAATGCCTATGTAGGATTCGTCACTATTTTTTTAGGCCTAGAAGCGACCTAGTCACTCATTCAATTCCTAAAGGAGCGACCTAGTTTCCTATTCAGCCCCAAAAGGAGCGACCTGCCTCTCAGGGATAAAAAAACAATCGACCTAGTCACTCATTTATCCCCTAAAGGTGTGACCCAGATGCTCATTCAACCCCCAAAAGTGCGACTTGGCCTCCCAGGAGCTCAGTCGCTCTTGTTTCTTCTTTTTGAGTGACCCAGAGCCCCTGTTTTATCTTTTTTAGAGACCCAGTCACCTATTTTTGGCCTTTTTCAATGACGTGTCTATTTTTCAAGTTATTTTTACATTTTGTTTCTTATATGTTTAACTATTTATAAATGAAAATATGTTTATTATTATTTGGTTAAGTTTTTGCAAGTTTATTTCATTAAATTAAAGCTTAGTTGTAAATTAACCCTCTTTCCCAACCCTTCCTCCTCTACTTAGTCATCACCCTCCGGGGTATTCTGAGATAAGATGAAGGGTTGAGAAAGTGTAGTAATAGGCACATGTCATTTCTATTTCTCTAATCCACTAAAAAAAAGTGTCTTGGAAGCTATAGGGGTTGGAAACCGTTGGGAGTTTCACGACGTTCACGTCCTCCTTGTTGAGCAACCTTGCATTTGAGGAGTGACCTGTGGATATTTGGGTGGGCTTGTTCCCACTTTGATGAGAGCCCAACACTCCTTATTGGCCTAAGAGGGATACAAAACAAGGAAGCCACACTATATATTATCATTTTATAGTTTTATAGTGCACTTTGGTTATGCTCATTTTTACTAGTTCATATGTCATAGATTGTGTTTCCCATTGCCTAAACTGTGCAGAATTTCCAGTACTATTTTCTCATCACATGATTAATAAATAATAAAATAAAAAAAACTCAATACAAAGTACACACATAACCATACCATATAATTCAACCAAACTCAGTTCATGACCCCAAGCGTGCCTCTAAAAGTTACCAATTTACTTTAATACAAAATTTTGCAGTTTGAGGACCTAAGTCCCTAATTGCCCTAAGTGTGGGAAGTTCTTGGGATATGCCCTAAAAATCATTGTGAGGAATCCCATGGGAACCCCAAAGTAGCTGGCCAACAAGAGGAATTGCCAAGCGAAATAGGGAATGACCCCTACCAATTGACTAGAACACCTGTGAGGAAAAATTCAAGTGTTGTCTTCTAGGTTCCAATTTTCATTAGCGGTTACTATCAAATAGACACCATTGATCCACTACACTCTTCCTCATGTCTAAGAGGTGATCCACCTCATTTTTTGTCTTTAGACCATCACTGTCGAATCCACTCTCGATAGCCCTCCTCACCATCAGAAGGACATACAACCTTTGATTCTGAATCGTATTCCTACCAATCCGAGCCAAAACTTCACACAACACTGTCTAGCCCCATGGATGGCATGAATATCGACCCCTTATTTGGAGGGATGGTTGGCAGTAGACCCACGTGCATGCCTCACATTGCCACTACAATTGCATCTAGCAGCCCCAAAACCGCTACGAATTCCATGGGGACTCCGCAACCCATTAGTGGTGGACCCATACCAACCCCTATCATTACCACAGTACAGCCATTCATACTTGGGGGAAGTGGCCCTTCCACAACTATCTCGACTCTCCCCATTATGGGAAGTCAACTTAAGGTTCCCCTAGTCACAGAGGGACATCACATTCCTGCAAACCTAGGCACCATCATCGATCCCCCCCTCACCAACCTCGGGCCTAACCTCCCGTTCATGGCTCATCTTAACTTTCCTGATTTGGTGAGGTTAACTAATGACCAAATCAGCCACCAAACCTATTGGCCTCCTATACCAACAAAAATCCCCTTAGACATTCCAAATTTTGAAGGCAAGGCTGGTGAGTGCCCTCAAAATCACATCATGTCATTTCATCTATGGTTCTCCTCAAACAACATTGTGGATGACTCGATCAGACTTAGGATATTCCAGCGCACCCTCACCATCTCTACAACCAAATGGTACATTGAGCTACCTCAAGCCTCTTAGCCAACCTTAAATTCTTTAGATTTCATGTTCCTACAGTATTTCCAACCCCCTGTTAGATATGACGAGGGGTTGGAGATCTTGCTATATTTCCACCAAAATACTGCGACCCACATAACCAACCACATCCATGAGTGGTGCTGATTTCATAGTTTGTGCAAGATTCATCTTGATGACAAGATATTCCTGGATTGGTTCCGCATCATAAATAGAACCTCCTCAAAGGAGGATAGAGGTTGGACTACTTTTCATTTTTTAGGCCTGAACAACGGTTTTGTAGCTTTGTAATAATTTTTGGGAGCTTTAATGAATACATTTCTTCTGCTGATATGAGATTCATGATAGTATTCATGTTCAGTGTGTGCTTTCTGTTAATTCATTTTCATATGTGTTATTCTGCTAATGAATTTCCAGATTAGTATGCTGGAATTTTCTCTATGTTAAGTGCTCCATGCATCAGAAATAATGTTTGTAATGTGAATGTGATAGCTGCAATGGAATTCATCCATCAATAGGTGCTCTGCTTTAGTTGTCTCCCTTCGTTATTTTCTACTAAAGGTGCTCTTAGAGATTCTCCCTTGATAGACGCCTCTATGATGCACCATGCTCTTTCCTTTTTCTACCGGCCATCGCTTAAAAATATTTCACTGAATGTTGCGCTTGCTTGCCTCGTAATACATGGGAGAAATCACTGTTTATTTTCTGCTGTAATGTCCTTAAATTTTTCAGACTTGGACTCTATATCCTAATGGTTTTGATCTTGTTTGTTTGTTCAACCCATCTTTATTTTTGTAACTATCCTCTTACTAGCAGAAATCTAGTCTTCTGCATGCTCGTTAATGTTGAATGTATATGTGAATAGTTACCATCACAAGAGATAATCCTCTCTGACTTCCTTGGCTAGAAGGTAGTCTAAAGCTGGTTGAAATGGTTACCCCTATGACTTCCTACAACAACCATAGGAAAATTACAGGTTTCTAACATGTTGGCGCTATTGCTGGGGAACGAATGAGAAAATCATCCCTGGGTAAAACAACATTGATCAGTTCTATCACATGGTTGAGCAGCCAGTCCTAGACACATTTATGGTTGTATATGCTCTGGAAACTCCACTCAAGGCCTTTGAGGGAGAATCCACTAGGAACCCTAAACACCCAAAAGCTGCAAAGTTTTCAAAGGTTCCATGGAAACACCACTAGGGAAAATGAGCCCAATATAGCAGATCCTGGAAGGGCTTGGTAAAAGATGAGGTACTTTGTGGGCTTTCTCTGAGAAGTCCTGTCCTTCTTGGTGCAATTTTTTTTGTCTTTCCCTGGGATGGTTAGGACTGTTTTCCGATATCTGTCATGCTCAAGGAAATACCCTATACCCACCCTTGAATATCCCTCTTTAAAGACTGAGATATCCTCACCTCCATGTAAATCCTCCATCATTAAAATATTTATCCCCTCTTGAAAGCTCATCCACAAACCCATCCAAGGCCAAATGATTCACCCCTATACTCCATCTTGGGTTACCAAGCTTTAGAGGACGCATTCAAAGAAAGGTGGGAAGAGAAGAGAGACCCCAGAAATGTCTGTCTCAGTTCTATTCCATCAGAAGGGAAGATAGTGACTCTATCCCAGAGTTCTCCGATAGATTTACAAAAGTATACAACGTTATCCCTTCTAGGTTCAAGCCTCTCCCTGGAACTTCCAAACTTCAGTACAATGAAGCCTTTGATAGTGAATTCACTTTTTAGCTTAGTGAAAGAAGGTAAACCTCTCTGATGAACATTATGAATGATGTCGTAGAAGTTGAGATGAACTTGACTACTTCTATAGAGAAAGGGAGAAAGGAAGAAGAAAGAGGGAAGAATGAAGATCTCCCCCAGTTACGTCCCTTTGAAACCCCAGAGACAATGATGGACAAGAGGGTGAGGGCCATAGAAATATGGATAGAGGGATTCATGATAAACCACATCCCCTACCTCGCATGCAACCAAGAATTCAGAGGACCCCTATGCATGGAGCAAGCTCAAATCACTCCCGAGAACCTACCAAAACACACAAGGTTTTCTCTACTAACAGGGGAGGAAGAAAATGAACAACTGGAATATCCTGCACCTTTCAACCATTTTTCTCATGAAGAATACCCTCAATAGGAGAAAGGTGACTACCTACCCCTATGCTTCCCCTCATTTAATTTTCTAAAATAGCTATTAAATATATCTAATCAGGCGCAGAAGATGGAGATTAAGGAGGAGTTCATGACAATGTTTAGAATGGATGGTAAGGGTGGCAGACAAATGACATCTATAATGCATCATAATTGTCCTTCCTATCAGTTTGTAGATGAGTTGTTTGAGCCCCTACATGAGAGGTTTTATGATTTATTTTCTGAAAGAGACAACCTCCCTGTCATGGGCCATGTCTACGAGTATTTTGAGGAGGTTTCTGGGCCTCTACTATATGATGAATATGAGGAGATCTACTCAAAAGAGGAGGGTCCCAAGTGGGGTAGTTCTTCCTACTCTTCCAATACCGAATACCTAGGTCAAGAACAAAACTGTGCATGGGGTTCCATCGAAGACATTCCCTATGAAATGCACAAGGAAGAAACATGTGTGGATTTTGGTTTTTGGGATAAGGCAGCTGAGGCCTCAGACGCAGAGGGTGACAGGTTCCCCTTACATGATTATTTTGAAGAAAAACTGAGCAGGGTGCAAGGGGAGACATGGTTGGAGTAGGAATCATGGGGCTGGCAAACACCAGGAGAAATTCAGGACATCTAGGGGTGTTATGATCTAGTGGTTAAGTACAAGGAATAACTTTGTCATGAAAAGTGTATAGAAGGATTTTCAAGTGGTGGTGACAACCCATTGCTTATACCTATGGAGGAGCTATACGAGGGGAATGATAGGAAAATTATGCACAATGAGAACCAAAGGATCAAAAGTAACCTCCTATGATCTCTTCCCACATTGCTACCCTTTATCAAGCAGGGGGTAATAACATGCAAACATGATCACCTGCTTGATTGGCTTCACTGAAAGTTGAAAGTTGCCTAATTGGGCGGTAATGCTTGTATTAAAGTAGGATAGGTAGAATCGAATAAGCTCAGCCTTGGTGAGAATTTTAATTTTGCAAGTTTCATCTTTACTATTATATAGTCCGCTTTTATTTTCAGAGAATGATGATGAGCAAATTACAAGCTGTCCTGATGGATCAGGACCATGATCTATGCTGGTTCTCTGCTACCTTACATAGAGGATAGCATCCCTAAGTTGGTGTAACTATTAGCACTCATGCTAAAACTTTGAATGAGCACCAAAAACCGATGGATGGAAAGAAAGGGGTACAGTCAAGAGGAGTTCCAGACCTAATAACCAGCTTGGGAGGAACCTCCACAGGAATAGGCAGTGCCAAGCAGTATAATTCGAGGAGTTCATGAAGGAATAGGCATGCATAAATTTGGTCGTGAGGTCATCTAAGATCCACTACTCATCCTGTTTACCCGATGATCGTGATTAAGGTGGACCAGATCTATGGTTAAGGAATTTGTTCACCACTCCAACTAGCGCATTGGATAAAGCAGAAGGTGGCCGCAAAAGGAAGGAATATGCCACATGTTTGGATGGTGGAAATCAATTAAGGATCCGATCAATGGTTCTGACTGAAATCACAACGACAAGATACATGATGGATACTAGAAGGAAGCTACACGAAATTGTGTAGGGCCCTTCATCTCTGGTGATGAAGATCCAGCGAGTTGATCAACCAATGACCTTGATTCGCATCAGATTAGAAACATACATGGATGTTAATGAATGGACAGAGTATAAAGTAAGAGTGGTGGACCACCCAGCTCAAAGGGAAGGAAGGTATCGATGACACCATTCTACATGCATAAATGAGGACAAGTGCCAAAATGATTCATTGAAAGAGTTACCACGCATTTGTACCCACCACACCGAAAGGAAGCAAGGAATGAAAATTCTAGGCAGTCCAATGAAGACACAAGGTAACAAACCTCAATTCCACTTACAATGAGATCCCCATAGGACAACTACGAGCAAAGCATAAGGTTGTTTCTAAATATGAGGCTAGTGGATTGGGATAAGGGAGGCAACGTTGGTGACATATTCACATAAGGAGGCCAAGAAAAGGCCCAATGTGACCATTTGTGTTTCATCACAGCACTCGACGATGGCACGTGAGAAGGGATGATGGAACCTCCACCAAATCTCCCACCTCCAGAGTCGTTATAATGCCCAAAATCTACCAGAGGAACAAATTGAGCCAATATTAATGGAGAACAAGGGAGACAATGCATCATTCCATTAGAAGCCTGAGGACGCATCTACCATGCTTGCAATGGCCTACCTATTTAAAGTGCCTATAATTGATCACATTTTTTCAGCCGTTAAGAGCATCGGGAGACTTAAAACTTGTACAGGCAATTGCATTGCAGTTGTTCCAGCCATCAGGGTAGAGATGTTAAGTGAATTAGAATAATCCTCCAACACATGTGAGAACAATAGAAGGATGTTCATCACATTAGAACAAATTTCAGTGGTGGTGAGGAAAGTTTCTTCCTAGCAAAACACCACAACTCCGTGAGAGAAGCGTGTGGGGTCTCCAACCAGATGGGTGTCCTAACAAGGAAATTGATGGTGGTCATTACCTCCATGGTTGCAGTAGGTGGGATACATTTCTAGAAGAAGTCATTTGGAGTGAGTGCTCAGATGGGAGAAGGGCAAACCCGGAACCTCCATTTTCTCTCCTACAATTCCCACTTGCTAAATTTTTTAAGGAGGCAATGAAATCATGGAGGCATCATGTAATTAAGAAGGACCTACTCCATGGAGGAGGAGAATACAAGAATTACAAGCCATATGAATCTTGTTACAGTTGAAAGTGGGATGGTCCATGTTATCCCCTGCAAGTAAAGATGTGCATGGGGAAGGAATTTTCGAGCACAGAAGAAGCATAGAACTTCATGCCATCTTGAATCATCAACAGAGTGAGTCATCAACCGTAGATTAAATATGGAGGGCTCAAGAAGGAGGGATTACAGGACAATTTCAGTCGATATGGTAAGGGAATGCATTCCAGTAGGATTTAAAGTCATTAGATGTCTATACGTCACTACCAAGGAAAATCAAGCCTGCATTCACAAGCCACAACGTCATTCTGCTTAGTGTGCATGTCATAACATGTTTCCCATCGATAAAGTAGTGGCGAAGCAACCATATAATGAAGTTTGTTAGGATTTTGACAGAATTATTCTGGGTTAATCATGCATTTTGTAACCATTTGATACCCTATTTTGAGACATATCTCGAGGGTAGTCTGCATCATAAATAGAACCTCCTAAGAGGAGGATAGAGAATGGAATAATTCTCATTTTTGAGGCATGAGCTTTGTAACAATTTTTGGGTGCTTTAATGAATACATTTCTTCTACTGATATGATATTCATCACGGTGTTCATGTTTAGTGTGTGCTTTCTGTTAATTCATTTTAATATGTTTTATTCTACTAATGCATTTCTAGATTAGTATGTTGGAATTCGCTCTTTGTTAATTGCTCCATGCATCATAAATCATATTTGTAATGTGAATGTGATAGCTTCTATGGAATTCATCCATCGATAGGTTCTCTGCTTTAGCTTTCTCCCTTCATCATTTTCTACTAAAGGTGCTCTCAGAGATTCTCCCTTGATAGATGCTTCTGCATTGCACCAGGATCTTTCCTTTTTCTGCCTGCCATCATCTAAAAATATTTCATTGAATGTTGTGCTTACTTTTACTCATAATACAAGGGAGAAATCACTATATATTTCTTGTTGTAATGTCCTTAAATTTTTCATACTTTGACTCCATTTCCCAATGGTTTTGATCTTGTTTGTCTGTTCAACCCATATTTATTTTTGTAACGATCATGTAACTAGTAGAAATCTAGTCTTATGCATGCTCTTTAATCCGGAACGTATATGTGAATAGTTACCATGACAAGAGAGAGCCCTCTCTAACTACCTTGGCTAGAAGGTAGTCTAAATTTGGTTGAAATGGTTACCACTATGACTTCCTACAACAACCATATGAAAATTACAGGGAGCTAACACATGTTGTTAATACATAACCTTTTGTGTACGAGTTTGTTATGGTGGTGATTTCAAGGTTTTAAAAACTTGATATGTTTCTTGAGGATAAGGGCATAGTTGGTGCAAAATACTAGGCTATATTCCATGGAATCTATATCATATTCCATGGAATCTATATCTAACCCTTATATGTCATGTGTGGGGCCTTAAGCCACAACATAGGCCATGCATAGGAAATCTATGGCATGTGAGTAAGATGTTGTGTGACATTTGAAGCTAGGTTTAATACACCAAGAATGGTCCTTACGACCCAATTTGTGGCCCAGGGTGAAGATATAGATTTTTAGTCTATAACATGTGGCTTTTGGGTTATAAATAGGTCATCCATGAGGCCCTAGCCCATATTTTCCCTATGACATGGATATGGTGGAAATTTTTAGGTTTGCCACATTATGCACACATTTTCATCATTATTCCATCATTTGATACCAAAACCAATATTGTTGGGATAAAAAATTTGTTAATGGGGCTCATGGTCTTTTCATAATAACCTGCGTCATTTCATAGGGACTATATAGGTACCTACATGTGATATGTATCGACCACATTGATGAGGGGCACATTAGGGATGGATCTTGATTAGGACCATTCCACAGTATAAGAAAAAATATAGGACCTTATGTTGTCATGGTCCTTGTGTAGGGCCCCACACATAATTACTTTACCTTACAAGTGAGATATGGTGGCCATTTCAATATGTGTAACATTGATAAGGATGATTATTCTGGACTACAGCATGGCCCACAAACTAAATTTAAGGTCTTATGCATATTAATATTCTATGTTGTTGATGGTCTATGCATGTTAATCTATACTACCACTACCACATTAGAAATACTTATGGAAACTTTATCCTAGATGTAATAATGTGGCTCATGAATGATGCATCATAAGGACATGAGACAACACATAATCTCTATGGAGAGAATATTATTTCAACTACAAGTGGGATATGTTTATAATTTGATATTTATAACATCGATAATAAATATCTTGGACCACACCATGGTATAGGGTTTAAATTTATGGCCTAAGTTCACACTATTTGTTTATGAGTTCATGGACCATCACGATTCCCTTGAGCACCACATAGCATGAATCTGGATAGAAAATATCTAGTCTACATGTGAGATATGGTCATCATTTTGAAAAATTGCACATAGGAAATTGTTCTTTATGTGTGACTTAAAATATAGTCAAAACTATGGTCTTAGGATGTAACATTTTCCTCTAAAGGTCATGCTCCATATACGGGGCCCCAAATTAGCACCACAAGCACTCCATAAGGAATATTTGGAATGTAAGTTGAATATGGTCATGTCCATTTGTGGTCCATTTTGAAGTTTTGAACCACATGGATGGCTGCAAATGATACCAAAGTAAATGTTTCACAAGCCATAATTTGTGGGGTCTTGAGCCACTAAGTAGGCCTTATAAATGGGAAATTTCTCATGTGAGTAGGATATGGTTTCTACTAATTTAAAGTTTGATACACCAATTCAAGTTCAATGCCAAAAATGTAGGTTGTTGGGTCAAAAATTTAGTGTACTCTAAGGCTCTTCATGGGAACCAGGAATGGTTCTCATGTCCTGACCTATCATTCATGGACAAAATTTAGGCCCTTGTTGATGACGATGATTATGATGAGGATTAAATTTTTATTTTGATTAGGGTTTAATTGGTTGAGTGATTAAGATATTTAGGCATAGGGAGTTTACAAGGAGTCATGGTTATGATTTAACGAGGTTATGGCCATTATGGCCACATTAGGAGGTTAGGGAGTTTGGGGGGGGTTTAAAAAACCACTTCAAAAAGTCATTAGGATTTGACTTGTCTTTACCTATATTGATAGTTTGGGATATAAGGTTATACATAATTCAATGCCTAGATATTAGGGGTTTTAGTGGTTAGGTTCCTTATGGTCATGTTATGATGTATGCATTGTGCAAAATACATAGTCACTATGGTCACACTATGGTCACCTTAATTAGCACTTAAGGGATTTAGGTGTTAGGTATTAGTTGGTTAATGGGTTAGGGGATTTGGGATTAGGGAGTTTATAAGGAGTTAGGGTTACAGTTCAATGGGGTTATGGTCACTATGGCCATTATGTTAGATTTTAAACATTAAGCTAGCATATCATTTGGATCTTTAATTGAGAGAACAATAAGCACAGCAATCAAACACACAAGATAATGAACACAGTGTTTTTCCTCCGAAAAATCATAAATGGAGAAAACCCTGCAACTTCCTCAAAGATAGAATCAACACCAAAGTGAAACCCAAAAACAATAAGATAATCTCCCAACAGTAGTAACCTCTTTATTCCTTTCCCCAGTGTCTTTCTGTTACTCAGCTATGCGCTACAACTGAATGTGAGTGAGAGTGTGATAAATAGAGAGGCTAGCTCTCTATTTATACTAATTCCTAACTTGACTAAACCCAACTAGGGCCGAATTCACTAGGTGATTCTAATAACCCTAGTTCCACAGAACTGCGGGGACTTTAACCCTTAGACAATAGGAGAGTTAACCACCTTCATTTGACATGACTTGTTTACATTATAGAAACTTCCTGATAGGAAAATTGGGGCATGGCATGACTCAAGTACATTACAAATACATCCCGGAATAAACATTGGGTTACAATACATAAGAAATGCAAGTGAATACATTCTAAAGTTACAATTACATCAACACTCCCCCTTAACTAGGAAGGTATTCTCTTGACACAATTTATCAGCATAAGTCTTCTTCTCTGTATCTTCTAGATCATCATCGAGTCTTCATCATCTTCACCTTCAAGTCATCTCTATCTTCAATTCATCTTCATCTTCAAGTCATCTTCACCTGGATCTGGATCATCACTAGATCTGGATCATCGTCACTGGATCTGGATCATCCCTCGATCTGGATCATCAATAATGAATCTTCATGGGTGCTATCTCATGATTCTTCTCATCACAGAAAGTTATACAGAGCCATCCCTTTTTCATGCTGGTTGTAGTCCTACCCTCCGTGCAATTCTTTTCCAACACTTATATCTGACCCTAAGTTAGAATGGCCCTCCCAACACTTATACCTGACCATGTAGGAACCAATCCTATAATCATATCAGAAAGGAAATTCCCAGCACTCACATCTAACCATGTGGGAACACCTCCCACAACCCTATCAGAAAGGCCCAGCACTCACATCCATCAACCAATGATCGGAAAAGCCTAGCACTTACACTTGGCCATGCGAGGAACCAATCCTCCATGCCAAAAGGATCTGCACTTACATCTGACAACCAATGTTAGAAAGGCTTAGCACTTATATTTTACCATGCAAGGAACCAATTCTTCATGCCTAAGGGGCTCTACACTTACATCTGACAACCAATGTCAGAAGGGCATGCACTCACATTTGATAATGTAGCAACCAATCCTACAGTCCTATCAGAATGGCCCCCAGTCCCAGACTGAGCTACCTAGTAACTGAACAGGTGCCTCCATTCCCAAAATGGCATTCAGTGCTTACTTCTAATCATGTAGGAACCAATCCTACAGTCACATCAAAATGGCTTAGCACTCACATCTGACATGGAAGGAACCAATCCTCTCACCATGACAGAATGGATCAGCCCTTACATCTAACCATGGAAGGAACCAATTCTCTCACCATGTTAGAATGGCTATGGGTATCATCATTTTCCCTTGGAGGAAACCTTGATCTGGAGAACACACAGCTTCTCCCTGAAGTACTCAAACTTCACCCTAGCCAATGGTCAAAAATGGGCCTCAAAAGGACCAAAATGTACTATAAAAATCAACCAATTACATTCTAGTAGATGACATCATCCCCCATGGTTGAGGTGGCATTGCATGAGTTAAGAATGTTTATTTGTCACATTTTCTATGGTGAATGAAAACCCATAGTTAACCAAGGTAGTGGTACAAGTACTTTTAAGTCATAAAGTGAAGTACTCACAATAAAAGTCATTTCATAC
>LPNX010840351.1:0-29489 GCA_001517045.1 Pseudotsuga menziesii | reverse complement strand
GAATGATGTTTGGGATGTTGTCCCAAGACCAGAAGGGAAGTCGGTTGTAACTTCCAAATGGATCTACAAGATCAAGCATGCTGCAGATGGTAGCATAGATAATTATAAGGCAAGATTCATGGCTCGTGGTTTTTCCCAGAAAGAAGGAATAGATTATGAAGAAACCTTTGCACCTATAGCCAGATACACTTCCATCATGTTAGATTTTAAACATTAAGCTAGCATATCATTAAGATCTTTAACTGAGAGAACAAAAAGGCCATTCAATGTTGTCATCACAATTTGTGGATACTCTCTACATAAGAACATTCAGCGATGGAGTGAATGAAAATTGTTCTAATTTTTTGTTTATTTTCTACCTGAAAATTTTCCAATATCATATTTGCTCGTTATATCATATAACTAAGAATCAATTTTAGTGTCAAGAGTACAATGAGTAGAACATATTGTTTTGATGTTTAGATATACTTGTTTTAGGACCCTATGTTTAATATGTTCCATTAGAGCACTACTCCAAGGATGAATATGCGAGGATGGTTTGCAAAAAGTGTTTAATAAACGTGTGTGTTGTGCATCATATACGGTTGTTTAGAAAGTAGAAAATCAGAATATTTCCAATAAAACGATGCATCTTTTCTTATTTAGAACTTCATGAGATTTAAGTAAGAGACCCACCTCGAAGGTTATAGATTTTATTTGTTTTTATTAGATCACATTGTATGTGGTGTGATATTTGGAACAAAATAACATTATTTTTAGTTTTTTATGCTTAAGGAATGAATATCAGCTAATTATTATTCCCATGGCCTAGAACAACATTTCATTTTCTGTTATATATGATGTGGTATTAACCATTTCCATATGAAAAAATGCTATATCTACTTTTTAGGGCTTGGTTTATGATTACCATAAGATTTGCAATCATGCAGTTATGGTGTTGCAATAATTTATATTGTAATTTGTTTTATTTCACATGTCACACATTGTTCTGTTGTAGCATATTTAGGGAATATCTTGTCGTATGTGTATGCTTGTGGATTGTTTTTAATGTAAATTTGAGATGTTTGTACTAGGAAACTTAGGTCACCTTGCAATCAATGGTAGAATATCTAAGCCACATAACGACCATCTAAATATTCAACAATTTTTTATTGAATATTTTTGAGTTTATGTTTTCCCTATTCTATTTTGTAAGGGTATGGGTGGTAGAGGAGCTCATGCCACCATGCCTAATACATTGAGCATTGAAAATTGTGAAGCTTTACCAAACAAGAATATGAGCAGCAAGCCCAACTATACTCATGCCTATATTTTTCACTTTTTTTTATCTAGAATAGACAATTGGACATACATATTTTAGAGGCTTTTAGTTGAGCTAGTTTTTTCACTTGGAGTACATTTTAGTCATTTAAATTTGGTTTCACATTTCCTTGAGTTAAGTGCAATGAAAAGACCAACTTTTAGAGATGCAACGGTTCTATAAATGCAAAATGTGGTAAGTTCATCGGCTTCAAAATTTATTGAGATACCTTGAGAAGAATATTGTTAATGATTTGGTGCTGTAAGTCTGATGGAGCAATGCGAATTATTTTCACAGGGACCATGTAATTGAATATAAATTGATAATTGTCCTTGAAAACAATTTCATTTTATGTAGACTCTACTGTTTAGTACACTTGTCAGTAGTTATGCTAAAAGCTACCTAATATGGTACATATGCTGGAATTATCATTCTTTTAATTTTTTCTTTGATTTTGTTTATATCTTTGAAACTTCAAATATCTTTAGTACAATTCATTCTGTATCCCAAGAATGAATAGACTTACTTCAAAGGATTTAGAATACCTATTTGTTAAGGAAATGGAACATTGCAACTCTTTTGTAATCCTTGTGGAATGTAGATTTGCATCACCTTATAGGAAAATAGATTTAATCTTATGGAATTACATTCATCCTTTGATATATCATATCAATGAAATTCAGTTTTCTTCTAAGACAAGTTGACTCTATTCTTTGCATTATTTTACATTCTATGCCTACGTACTCTGATTATTAGTAATATTGCTTTACTAACCCAAGTAAGGTCTAGGACGATTAACAGTCTAATTCATTATTGTCCTAATTTGTTTAATTTATAGAAATTCAATGCTATCATGTGATGCATACATTGAAAACTCATGCCTTGAACATAATATGGAAATTAAATTACCAAATTCAACGTTATTAAAAGCTTGCAAGTGTTTTTATGCTAGGTTAGGAGTGCTTTTTTGATGGAATACACATCACATAAAAACCTCCAATTGATTCCCTTCATTTTGAGGATGGTACCTGAGGTAAGCCGTTAGGTTGTAGTTTTGGAAACCTAACCCTATGGGGACATTGAGTGCATCCCACAATATTAACAAAGGTAGACAGCTGTGTTAACACAAAAAAATTTCACCTAGCTCTACATGGTCTAAACCACATACATACATCATATTCCTACCATATTTCCCTTACCTATGACCTTCACAACTATATTTCTAGACCAAAACATTATTATTTACTATGGTTTACCCTCATTCTCTCCCAAAAAGGGTAAAAAAACCCAAAAAACGGTCAAAACCATAAAAAAGGGTCAAAAACCCTAAAAAAGACTCAAAACCCCTAAAAATGGACAAAAACCATAAAAAGGGTGCAAAAACCCTAAAAAGGGTTCAAAAACCCTAAAAGAGAGAAAAGGTCAAAAAAACCTAAAAACATATTATAAATACAGTGTGAAGGTCTCTCCCAAAAGATTCTTACACTTTTTTCCCATTGTTTATTTTGTGAGTACGGTGAGACACCTTTTGCTCTCAAGTATTCACACACCATTTTCCCATCATCCCATTGCCATGCCATTCCCACTTAGTAAGTCAATACATTCTCCGTACCCACATGGAGAACAAACCTGTGGAGAGGTGAACCATTTCTGAGATGGCCATGGTGGCCCATTTTTACAAGAAAGAAGGCTTATTTTTTGTTTATTTTCATTTTATTTAGTTTAGCCCTCATATATGTTTATTTTATTTGTGTTATTGATCTTGTTTATTGCTATATTTTTTTCATGAACTCTCCCTTACTGTCCCATTGACATAATGATGGTCCTTTTGCACATAACAGGGGTAAAAACCCCGTTACAGTTTTGGCGATTCCACTGGTCGATCCTCTTCGATCCCAATTTTGAAAGTTTGTCTTTATTTTCTACCTTTATAAATCACCAATCAGGCCCCCACATAGCCAATACAAACCTTCACGACACCACTTCCTTCCCCCCTCGGCCCTTGTCGACCCTATTTTTCGATTTTTTTCCCGTTCGGCACTAGTCGCTCTTATCAAGCCGTAAGCCGCGACCTAGTCACACCTTTTCACCAGATAAACATGACCTAAGTTGAGACCTTAGCCTTGATAAGCATGACCTGGCTCACAGAGCTCAATCACATCTATCTTGGTTGACAGAGAGACCCCAGTCGCCCCTATAACCCATTTTTGAGCGACTCAATCGCGCCTGCTTCTCTATTAGGCGTGACTTGGTTGTTTTTTGTCCAGATCACCTCTACCTCCCTATTTTTTGTGACCTAGATCAAGTTTTTTCCTCATACAGGAGTGACTGTCATTTTACAATCTATTTTTTGTACCTGTTTTAGACCCCGGTCTATCCCACACTCTATCCAGACCTATTTTTCCTTTCTAGGCCTGCTCTGTTACATCCCCTTGCTTGTTCCCTGTAGAAAAATCCCTTGTTAAAAATTTATTTCAAAGTTGGAAGGAAATTTTCATATAATGAACACACATTCACACCATTAAGAGAACATGCTCATTTCATGACCCCGACAAGAGCCTTAAAAAAGAATCAATTAGCTTAATAATATACGGATTGGGGAAAAAACCCATATACTTAACTATGGGAAGTACTTTGAAAATGCCCTAAAAGTCATTATGAGGAGTACCACAAAAACCCCAAAGTAGATAGCCATTGAGAGGACTTTCCAAGCGAAAAGGGCAATAACCTCCATCGGATTGACTAGATTCCCACCGGTGAGGAAAACCAAGAGATGTCATTTGTCGCAAAACAGTTAGCAGATTTACCTACGTCATGGAGTGAGGGGTACTTCCCCAATACACAAGACATCAGACATCATTGGTGGCTAAGTTACTCCTTTTGAACCATTAAGAAGTCAATTAAAATCGGGGTCCATATTCATTTCTTATTACTAGCATAATCCATCATTGCTCCACCATCTTATTCCTATCATCTTAGGGGGAACACCCCTCATCGGCAGTTATATGAAACATCACAGTCAAATCCATATTTGATGCCAGTCACCACCTTCAGAGCTACACATGGTATCTGAATCCTATTCAGATTCCTACCAATCTGAACCTACTTTGTTGACTGCTCCGTCTAGCCCCATGGATGGCACACATCCCGATCCCTTCCACTCAGGGATAGTTAGTGGTGGACCTACATCCTTGCCACCCATCATCATGGGTATCCCTGCAAGTGGGCCCATCACCACTGCACACATTGTCGTAGGTACACTACCCACTAGTGGTGACCCTGCACCAGCTACCGCGGTACCTACTGTACCACTTTTTATACCTAGGGGAAGTGGCCCTTCCACATTCATTTCAACTATCCCTACTATGGGAAGTAAACCACATCTACCCCCGATCATGCATGGGACCTATGTTCCTGTAACCTCTAACATCACTATTGGTCTCCCCCGAACCAACCTCGGTTCTAACCTACCTTTAATGGCTAGAATTAAATTGCCAGATTTAGCAAGGTTAACAAATGACCCCATCAATCCTCAACCACACTAGCATCCCATGCCTACACAAATTACCTCAGACATCCCAAAATTTGAGGGAAAGGCAGGTGACGACCCCCATAACCATATCATGTCTTTCCACTTGTGTTGTTCATCAAACAACATTGTGGATGACTATGTCAGATTTTGGTTGTTCCAATGCATAGTTATGGGTGATGTAGCCAAATGGTACATTGAGCTTCCTTATTCCTCTTACCTCGATTTCTCCTCACTTTCCTCCATGTTCCTTCAGTACTTCCAACTTCCCATCTGATATGATGAGGGAGTTGATATCGTTTTGTCCTCTTGCCAAACTACAACTACCCTCATCACGGATCACATCCATGAGTGGTGACATCGATGTATCTTATGTAAGATCCAATTGGATGATAGGATCTTCCTTGACTAGTTTCTCAAAACCTTACTCCCCCCATATCCAAATACATTACATTCGAACGACCCCAAACTAAGGAGCAGGCCATCCTGAAGGCTCAGTAGTTTGACTTGATCTACTCCCATTCTAGGTACTTGTACACCATCATACTCGATGCTCCCCATGCTAGCAACTCCCACTGTGATACACCAGGGGAATCCCATGCTATGGATGGAGTCATCATCTCTATCACACACCACCCTCACTTCTATGCAGCACCTCCCATGATGCCACCACACACAGTAAACACCCATAGTGTTTCCCAACCCAATTTTATCCTCGATTACTCATGTATGATGGATCATTTCAGAGCAAGCCCCTCCTACACACCTCCTGTGCCAACTCATCATGCTGATGGACTAACTTGTTCGACATAGTTGTATTCGGTCCAAGTGGTCGGATTTGCAGCCCCTTCATCTCCTCAGGTCTATTATGCACCACCTATGTAAACCACTCTAGATCCAATCCCATCCCTTCGAGTTTCCATGGGACATGTTTATGCTTAGCAAAACCTTCCTAACCAACCCAGCCCAATAACCAACAAGGGTAGGGAAAGAAAAATAAAGGAATAAACCGTTGCAATAATGAGCCCCAAGGAGGAATCCAATAGACCAACCTTCCCACCAACAATGGTACCAACCTGCTGGGACAAAACCTTTAGCATCCCAATCGATTGGGAAAAAAGCCACAGTTATGGACCAATCATCCGTGTGTGATATGCAACACCTACAGTCATTACACTCATATGTTCCCTCACATAGCTCACATCTGACATCTTCTCTAGAATGATGTTCAACGTGATGTGAGTGCAGGATCCCAAGCTCTTCCAAGCCCAGCACTACCAGGTCCTCCTGTTGGAGACATTTACCATCATACACACTCATTTTCATCTTGGCCTAGTTAAACCACTATCCTAAGTTTTATTGACTTAATTAACATCAGAGGAGCACTATATGACATCAGCATGAGCACACCCATGCCTACCTTCAGTCAAGGAGGCTAACTTATCCTTTTCCTTCATTCGGGGAGGCTAACTGGAGCACTCTGAGGGTGATCTGAGTGTCATAAATGCCCCATATTGCTAGCTGATGGTTACAATTAGTTAAATAGAGTAGTGAAGGCACCTTCCTTCATTGAATTGATTATTTAATGATTATTTAATGAACTAGAGTCAATAGGGGTGCCTCCAACCACTTTTGATGGTCAGTTACACTTCAGTTAACCTCATCGGGGTTCATTGGAGTCATTGATGCGCTACCACTTGTTGGTTGGATTGCACTGACATGTGTTTGAGCTACTTTCAGCTAGACTCAGTCATTTATTACACTCCAACATCAGTTAGGTCTCAGTTGAGTCAATTAGGGTTTTGATCAGTGGTTAACTTGAGTTTTGACTGGGGATTACATTCAGTTAAGCTAGACTCACTCATTCAATTTGAATGACCTCCTTGGGAATTTGAATTTTCTTATCATTCATGATTTCGGCAAGATCATTGTATTGGATTATTCATTATTCATTTTGATTATACAGAGTTGCTACTTCCATTGCAACACCATTTTGCCAATTTTATGATTATTTGTTTGTATTCTTTATGAGACTGTGTTTTCAGTTCCTAGACCACTATGAAAAATTATTATGGTAGTAGAGATCATGGAGGGATGAAGCTCATATCTCTCAAAAACAAGGTTTTTGACAGATCTTGCATGAAAAATTGAGCAAAGCTCAAAACTTCCAGCACTGCACTAGAAGCCAAGGTTTACCACTTAATACCCTAAGTAAGGAAATTGTTGGTCAAGATTACTTGATCAACTATGCTGGGTGTCATGAAATCCTAAAATGTGTAGGATTTCTAACCTTACGGTGGAATTTTGTTATTATTTACAGGTTTTCATAGGTACAACTTTGAATGGACTCATCAGTCCCTCTTCTCACCCCATTCACAAGCTATTTAGAATGGAAGTTGAAGATGATTGCATATATGAAGAGAAAAGGTCTCTATGAGGCGTCTATTGGAATTGGAAAAGAGTCTTATGAGAATGAGAATGACTGGCTAAATGGCAGTGATAGATATTTTGGAGCAATATGTCTAGCCCTCTCTCCTAGCTTGCGCTACCTTATTGGTTCTCCTGAATACCCAAAGGATCTCTGGACAAAATTGGATAGAAAATTTGGAAAGCACAATGAGGATCATAATAGCACTTTGGATATCACATCCAGAGACACAATAGTTCTTTACTCAAAATTCTCAGCCTCTACTCTCTCTAATGAAGTTGTTCAAGATGAAGATGAAGCAGAATCTTCTACACAGTCAATTCGAATTGAAGAAAGTCTCCTTGCAGTGACTCCTACTCCTAATGCTTCGGAAGTTTGTGAGATATCTGATATCTCATCTCCTCATATGGATGAAATATAAGAATACATTCAAATCTCTGATATTGAATAAAAACACTGCTTCACTTCCATGCAAACATTCACCAGTGATTTTCCTTTGAATTCTGTGCAAAATTTGCCAGTAATTGCTTCTGAAAGTGAAGAGAAATTTGATTTTTATCCCTCTAATGTTGGTGTGGTGTGAAAATATGTAAAAAATTGGATATTTTGGAAGAAATATTAGATTATAATAGTGACACATTTTCTCCCCATGATATATATCTTCCAGCAAAATCCTGCAGGATTGCATGCACAAAAATTCAAAATTTTGAAGAAAAAGACAACTATGCATCCACCATCTTGATTGACCATGCTTTTGGATCTGATATGAACCTTATTGGATCTGATATGATATTATTTGGATCTGATATGACATTTATTGGTTCAATATTTCAGGTTCATAAGCTTTCAGTACTGTTTGTAGATGTTCTCATTAATTTTGTAAAGAAACAAGTACCGCAAGTCTCCTACAAAACTGCTGCTGGGGATTTGATTTCATTTCATAGTTTTGGATATATTGTGAACCTATTTAGATGTGATTTAATTTATGATCTGATATTATTTGATTCATATTTTAAAATCCAAGAGATTTCAGTCATGCTTGTAGCTGCTCTCACCCATTTCGGTGTGAAAATCCAAGTACCGCACTTTCTCTTCAAAACTGCTAATGGGGATTTGGTGTTAGTTTCCTCATATGAGGTTGCTGATATTTTATTATGTGATTCATTATCTATATAATATTATGGATCTCAAGAATTCACTCTCCACATTCCCATGGCTTCTCTACCTTTGGTCACATGCTCATCTCCTCACATAACTAGTAAAGAGGAAGACATTATGCATCCGCTTGGACACTTGCTCCTAAGAATTGGGGCTGATTTTACCACTCATGTTTTTCTGTTCAAGGCTGCAAAATACCAGTTTCTTGAGTGTTCCACACATGGTTCGAATCCTCAAGAACCTTTTCTCTCTCTTGAGATGATTTTAGCTGCTCTACATCGGTCTAGTTTTCACCGTGTAGCTGTTTATATTTCTGATTCAGTTAAGTGCATTGTTCTTCTTCCAAAGTGGAAGATTCCTCCAGACATATTCATTTAGTTTGGATTCAGAGGTTCACATACACAGTCTCGGGATGCTACTACATAGAAGAACCAATTCTTGATTTACTGCTTAGTTTGAGGGGGGGGGTATTTTTCCCATGAGGTTTTCCTCATTTCCTTGGTTATATTAAGAAGTTAATTTATTGTATAGGGTGACCTATGGCCTTTGTTTTCGAGGCCCTAGAATTATTATGCACTTTATGTTTTCTGCTCCTCTTGAGTATAGCTTAAGGGGGGGTGTTGGAGACATTTACCACCATACACACTCATTTTGGTCAATTTGGCCTAGTTAAACCACTATACTAAGTTTTATTGACCTAATTCACATCAGAGGAGCACTGTATGACATCAACATGAGGACACCCATGCCTACCTTTAGTCAAGGAGGCTAACTTAGCCTTCTCCTTCATTCAGGGAGGCTAACTGGAGCACTCCGAGGGTGATCTGAGTGTCATAAATGCCCCATATTGCTAATTGATGGTTAAAATTAGTTAAAAAGAGCAGTGAAGGCACCTCCCTTCATTAAATTTATTATTTAATGATTATTTAATGAACTGTAGTCAACAGGGGTGCCTCTAACCACTTCTGATGGTCAGTTGCACTTCAGTTAACCTCATCGGGGTTCATTGGAGTCATTGATGCGCTACCACTTGTTGGTTGGCTTGTAGTGACATGTGTCTGAGTTACTTTTAGTTAGACTTAGTCATTTATTTCACTCCAACTTTAGTTAGGGCTTAGTTGAGTCAATTAGGGTTTTGATCAGTGGTTAACTTAAGTGTTGACTAGGGATTACATTCAGTTAAGGTAGACTCACTCATTCAATTCGAATGACCTCCTTGGGAATTCAAATTGTATTGGAATTCATGCTTCTGGCATGATCATTATGTTGGATTATTCATTGTTCATTTTGATTATACAGAGCTGCTACTTTCATTGCAGCACCATTTTTCCAATTTTATGATTATCTGTCTATATTCTTTGTGAGACTATGTTTTAAGTTCCTATACCACTGTGACAAATTAATACCTCCACCTATGGTGCTCCAAAACCCCCTACCACACCAAGGAATGATTGCAACCCAATCCTTGGCCCCACCTGTTCCCACTACGTCTCCACCTATAGAGGCTGGATTCCACCACCCCATGATGGTGTTGTCCGAGGTCAACCTATAGAATCGATGCTATTAGTATGGATCCACCATAGAAATTGCTGACCCACCAGTGACATATACCTCTCACACTTTTGATATTCCCCTCCACTTACCATGACCCCCCGCGGATGGGGCATCCAGAGTCCCACAGTTTCCTATACGTCGTATCGCAAACAATGCTACTACTCGAGCTTCCCTCAACTATAGCATAGTTAACGACTTGGCCCAATAACCTACAACCATGTCCACTCTAGAAGTGCTTAAAACTTTCCCATGATAGCATTAAGCATTGTTTTCTACACTATATTCTGTTGATCCCTCTGATTCTAGGTTGATCACCTTTGACCTAGATCAAGGAAAACCTAGGATGTCGCCCACCGTCTCCTTCCAAATCCTGGTATCAATTTGGAATTTGGTTGTACATGAATGCATTATCAATGAAGGGGCATACACCTATGTTATGTAGACCTTTGTTTGGAAGAAACTTGGGTCCCCTACCCTTCAGCCTTCCACTACCTCCCTCCGCACCTACGATGGCCACTCTACTAAGGCCCGGGGAATTCTGATGAATGTCCCTATTGAGTTAGCCAGTAAAACAATTTTGATTGACATTGAGGTTCTTAATTCCCAACTGGATTACAACCTCCTCCTAGGACGTAGCTACATGTATTCGATGCGAGGCGTGGCCTCCACTATCTTTTGACTTCTAATGTTTCCTTATTATGGAAAGACCGTGACTATCAACAAGTTGACTTACTATGATCCGAAAGGGCTGGACACATCAGAACATGTCATTCCTACCATTGATACTTCCATTGAAAACATTTCCATTCCTTCCTTATCTTTTTTTGTCTCGGGATTATTTTCCAACACCCCTATGATGGACACCTTCCCGCCCTTACCACCTCCACCTACGCTGACTCACATAGATAATTTGTGTACTATCACATCTTGTACCATCTCAACCACATTGAAACATCAGTCGCAATCCCAACCATAGTCACCTGGGAATTATTGAGGTTCATTCCCGATCCACATGATTTCCTTCATTTTTCCACCATCTCGCATCATGAGCAAGCCTGTCATGGCTACTCTCAATTTACCTAATTTTACATAGGGAATTCCCGTGTGGTACCTCGATCCACTCACCCCACCTATGATACCCTAGGTTGTGTTGAATCTTGTCCAACCTATTCATATGGAGTCATACCCTCGTCCTATCCCATTCAAAATGTATTTTCTTCCCAAACCTACCCCTCCTCTTCCAAAGAAGGTTGGTAGCAAGAAAACCAATGTAACAACTGAGCCTCTTCTAGCTCCACCTTACGCTTTGTATGATGTCCAAGGTCATGCAACAGAAAATTGTCCAGAGTTACCTATCCTTTAGACACACATGTACTCTATGGATACATCCTATGGTTTTCCAGTAGTCATCATCCCAGATCTGCCAACAATCAATAACAAGTCATTAAGGACCAACCATCCTTGTGCATTTTGTGTCTTGTATGGCCATTACTCTCACCATTTCCTAGACTTTTCTGAGTATCGTTCAGTCCTTCATGACCTTCAAAAACACTCTCATGAGTTTGAAATAACTGTCATTGAGGAAATACACCCTTTTCCTTCATCCTCGAACATCACCACCACATATACATGATCTCCAGTTCTGCTATTCCTTCCATCTCCTCATCCCTAGACGATCCCTTCGATCTCTCCTCACATTGTTTCAGCAATGACAATGAGATTATTAAAGCTCTTTTGACTCCTCAATACCCTTGGGATGATATGAACCATAGCTCATTCTTTATCCCTGCAGAACCTCTTTCTCCATCGGATCAATACTCAGTCGAAGCCAAATACTTCATCCATGGCAAAGTCAAGTGGCTCAAGAACCCCATTTCGACACCCGAATCCTTTTAGGAGGGAAGCATGGCTAACATTTTTCCCACCATTAAGGTCAACATATCAACCAACCCTGAAGTAGTTGAATATATTACACTTAGATAATCTTTCTCCTCTAAAGACGTTTCTTCCTACAAAGCACTTTTTCAGGAGTTTTGTGATATTTTTGCTTGGTCCTATACTGATATTCCGGGGCTGGATCAATTGATCGTTGAACATCTTATTGACACATGGCCTGATCTGGCACTTGTTTTCCCAAAAAATACCCATTCACCCATCAAAGGCTCCTGCAATCAAATCTAAGATAGAGAAACTGTGTAAAGCAGGTTTCATATACCCCATTTCATATACCACTTGGGTTTCTATTCCCATTCTGGTTAACAAAAAACAAAGTACCATTCATGTCTGTACTAACTTTCATGATTTGAATGTGGCATGCCCTAAGGAAAATTTCCCCACTCTGTTAATTGACTAGATCATCGATGCCTGTGTCAGACATGAGCTCTTTTATTTCATGGATGGTTTCTATGGTTATATCCAAATTCATATCCATAAAGAAGACTAGTACAAGACTATTTTCACAACCCCTTAGGGCACGTTTCCATATCGAGTCATGTCATTTGGCCTTAAAAATGATGCTGCCACTTTTCAGTGGGCCATGAATTTCTACTTCCATGACCTTATCCATATCATATTGGTCTACTGGGAAGACCTCATGGATCTCTCTCAGGAGTGTTCACAACATCCAGATGAATTATGCCAAGTCTTCTTACGATGTCGCAAATACAATGTCTGATTCAACCCTCTCAAGTGTGTTTTTTGTGTCCTAACTGGGATTTTACTTGGGTTTATCATCAAGCCATTATGAATCTTCCCTCACCACCTACTTTGTGCTAACTTCAGAGTCTCCAAGGCAAGGCCAACTTCCTTTGTCATTTCATTCTGGATTATGCGACAAATTTTCATGGTTTCTTACGACTGCTTTGTACCAACATTCTGCTTTTTTGGGATAAGCATGCATAAGATGCTTTTACCACATGAAAATGAGCTCTAGCTTCCACCTTGTTTTTTTCTTCACCCGAATTCACTAAGGATTTCATTCTCTATGTGTCGGAATATAAAATTTCATCCTTAGAGTTTTGGTCGAAGTAGATGATGTTCATCAAGAGCATGTGATCTATTATGTAAGTCAAAAAAAATTCAGACCCACCCTACGCTATCCAGAGGAAGAGAACATGGATCTCATTGTCATCTTTTATGTTCAAAATCTATGCTATTACATCCTTTTGAACAATACTAGAGTTGTGTCCGATTCCAACCCCATGAGGTACCTCTTAATCCATAGTCGTATACAAGGTCATGTTGCTAAGTGGATTGTCATTCTCTAAGAGTTTGACTTGGAATTTGTTGCCCCCAAGAGCACCGAATATTTGGCATTAGCTACCCTAATGATAGGCCTTCCTCCATCGTCTACCTCGCCACCATTCATGATCAACCTTCCAGATGAATTCCTATTTTTCATTTCTATAGAAGACCCATGGTATGGGGGCATCCTCCTGTATCTACACACTCATAAATTTGGGTCCCATTTAAGTCACAAAGATCGATGACACATATGACACCAAGATGCTCGCCATCTCCTCATCAAGTATATCTTGTACCATCGTGGTGTCGACACTATTTTATGCCATTTACTCACTCACGATGACGCTGAAAATTTCTTGAACAACTGTCATAGTGGAGCCTGTGGCGGCCACCTCTCTAGTCTTTCCATCACCCAAAAGATTCTCCTTGTTGGTTATTTTTGGCCCACCATTTTTACTGATTGCATCCACACAGTTAAAAATTTACTCAATTGTCATCTCTTTGCTCCGAAATCAAGGACTCCTCCCACACTATTACATCCCATAGTAACAGTCAGTCCCTTCTATAAGTGAGTGATTGACTTCATGACTTGTAATCATACCTCGGTCGGTGGTCATAAGTACATATTTTTGGCCGTTAACTACTTCAATAAATGCGCTAAGGCTATGCCTACATTCAATTGAAAATCCAACATGGTGAGACGTTTCTTTTTCAACCACATTATCACACGTTTTGGTGTCCCCCAGTAGATAATATCCGACCATGGTTCTCACTTTGAAGTTGCGGGTTGGACAGAGCTTTTGACCATGTTGAAGTTTGAACACCGGTACTCCTCTACATAGTACCCTTAGGGTAATGGTAAAGTTGACACTATGAAAAATATTCTCAAAACCATGCTCCAACGAATGGTAGACACACATAAATCCAACTGGCACCACTTTCTATTTTCTGCCCTCTAGGCCTATCATACATCTAGAAAGATCGCCACAGGTTTTATCCCATTTCACTTAGTACATGGTGTCAAGTCGGTACTTCCCATTGAGTTCCATATTCCATCACTTTGCCTTGCTATGGAGCTTCTCCCCGATATCTTGTCATTATAACAACGCCTTATTATGCTCGAACAAACCAATGAGGACCGTCATGCATCTCTCTAGATGATTGAAGCAGTTAAGACTCGGTCGAAGTCACAACATGACTCCCATGTCCACCCTTGCACCTTTAGCAAAGGTGATATCATCCTCGTTTATGACCAAGTCAACGATAATATAGGGAAAGGGAAGTTTGATTCCATGTGGTATGAACCATATGTCTTCCACTGCTACCTCGGCAAGGGGGCATATATTCTTTCTCACTCTGATGGCCACCTCTTGAAGAATCCCCACAACAGGGTATACCTCAAGAGATTCTATTCCTGATGTCACCACCATGAGTCACTTGTATTATAGTTTGTTTCCTTGACTTCTCCAGATGGATCCTACCTCACATCACTACATTGGATTCGCTAACAGATCAAGTAAATGGTCCCCTAATATCACCTCGATTGTGTGGGTTATTTATTCCCCATCACATGATTTGATCCATATCGACAAAATGTGTGTTGGAATTTCTACCAAAAACAAGGATGAGTACGATGGTGTTATTGGCCTCCTGGCCACTACCCTCCATTTTGGTATTTGTCAGCTTAATGTCTTCTTAGAATCCCAACTTCTTGGCTTTGATTTGAATAACTGTTATCGAGTACACGATCCTTGTCACTTTATAAAGTTCTTGTGCACTTGAAATTTTGTTATACATTTTGAATCCATCACATTCATGCATGTCCTCATAAATATCAATAGTGCAGTAGACCAAGTGGCTAGTGACATTCTAGAATGGCACATCAATCATCGCATATAGGAAATAAAGCAACATCGTGCACACATATGTTATATACATCATATAGGCATTATCATCATAAGAAGACTCATATAAAAACCATAAAAAGTGCATCCACATGCATAAATATGTCATCATATAACAGTGTTCAGTACAAAACAAGAAGCCCCATAAGCTTTGTTATCTCTCAAACTAAATTTATTTTGATAGTACGAAGAATTGAATTCATGTAATGAAATATTTGAGTATGACTGACAATTTGAAAGTCGTTGTTTTTTATTTGGTGGAAAATTTAAAAAGTTATAGCTTTCGGTGGCTTAGGAGAGGCTTATATTAACTCATTAGCCACCGAAAAGCTATGTTTCGGCAGCTAAATGGTTGAACACAGGGTAAAAATGAACCATTGAAAGTGGGCTGAGCAAGCAGAGTTAAAACAACACTTTCCGTGGCTTAGGAAAGAGTCTAGAAGACTTATTAGCCACTGAAAAGGGTCACTTTTGGCAGCTTAGAGAGAGGAACATGAAGGATTTTAACGGCTGAAAGTAGGCAGCAAACAACATTGGAAAAAGTACATTTAGTGGCTTAGGTGAGGCTCATAAGACTCATTAGCCATTGAAAATGGTCACTTTCGGGAGATTAGAGAAAGATTCAATGCATATACTAACCACCAAAAGTGGGAAGATAAGCATCAGGTAAAAGGTACTTTCAATCATTTAGGAAAAAGCTAGGGTATTTCATTAACCACCGAAAAGACAGACTTTCGGCATTTAAATAGGTTTTCTGGTGAGGGCATTATCTGCCAAAAGCAGGATTTCACCGCGGTGACGGGGTAAAAGTTTTTGCGGCTTAAGCAGGAAAGACAACACTTCATTATCCACTGAAAGCAGGATTTTCGGTGGCTAGCTGACAAACTCCTGGAGCTATTAACCACCGAAAGGGAAAAATAAGAAAACAATTAGAAAAAAGTCACATCCGACCCTGTCAGCAAGATAAACGATCAGTGGAGGGCATGATTAACTGTCGAAAATATCTAGGCCTGCATAACCGCATGGGTAAATGAGTAAAAAGGGTCATTAGAAACTAGCAAACGGCTAATCTGACTGGAAACCCTCAGCCTCCTTCCACCTATCCAAAAGGTCATCATAAATCCCATCGAATACTCTGGTTGATGTAGGTTATGATTACATGGGAAAGGAGATCTAAGAGGATCATCTGCTGCCATCATCTTATGATCTCAGCCTCCATAATGATAGGAAAACCCTCATAATCAGTGCCAAGAGACTGCATCTGATTTCATCTTTGATATTATTATTTTTCCCCACCAGAAAAACTAGCTCTGAAAGAGCAGCATGATAAGCATATTTTATACGGAATTAAGAACTGTTTTGCAGGTACCTATGAGAGACACCCATCAAGATGAAGAAGAGTGGACCTGCTCTTAGACAGGAGCTAGGTGATATCAGTTACTTATAATCACATCCAGAGGTCTGCAGACTCTTCCAAGAGGTTGGATGCTACAAGTTGTGTGAAAAGATACAAGGCTTCCATCAGTAGGTGGCTGAAGCATTTGCTCTCTCATTCGATGGTTCAAAAGCATTCATAGGCAAAGAGGAGTTTCACATAGATGCAACATTAATCACTGAGGTGACAGAAATCCCTTTCACAGGAGAAAAATGGCTCAAGACCACCATACCCAAAGAGGTGGAGTTCAAGTCTTACCTTAAGCCTGAGCATAGAGGAATAGTGTGGAAAAAGAGTGTGCCATCATCATGGCTGGAGGAGAAGTGGCAACAACTGCTAAAGGCCATTGTGGTCTATCTAACCCATGAAGGGAGATATAATAGAGCTATGATATGCCATTTCAAGTTGATGAATCATTTCAAAGGTAAAATCCCTCTCAATTTTCCCTTTTACTTACACAGAAGTATGGGAAATATGGCACATCAAGTGAAAGCCCAGCCATCCAAGATTGCTGGCAGGTTGTCACACCACGATCTTATCCAACTATTGGTCCAAGATTTGTTGAAGAGAAGAAAAATGGCTTGGACTTATTTTCTATTCTAGAATGGTTTTGAGACATGCCTTCATCCAGAAGAGAAAGGGAAGTCTCTTGCCAAGAAGTCCAGCACACTAAGGAGTGGGAGAAGAAGGAGGAGGGCCATTTCCCCAGTAGCAGCAATAGAATAGCCTCCCTCCTCTTCCAAGACCAAGAAGGCAAAAAGGAATTTGGAATTCAGTGAGAAGGGCCAGGAAGAAGAAGCACACCATGAGAATATCCTAAATCTACCCTATTCATATTCTGAGGAAGAGTAAGAAGAGGATGTATCCCTAGCTCTGTAAATTGTACCAGTGTCTGAAGCATTTCCATCCCCGACACCACAGGAGCAAGAGGAACCAACAGAGAAGGCTTCCTCCAACAAGCCTAAAAGTCAAAAGATCAATCAGCTACTGAGGTAGATTTATGAAATGGATGTCTTGGAAAGATAACTAAAGAGAAATAATGAGACATTGACCAGTAGGAACAAGATACTGCACAAGTCCTACCTGGAGCAAAGAGAAAGATACATTTTCTTGAAAAGGATGAACACAAGGTACCTGAAGGAAAATACTAGTTTATATAGGATGGTTAGGATCCAAAGGCTACAGTTGAAGGAAGCCAAAGAAAACCCTAATAGCCACCCCACCTTAGAAACCCTAGTTGAAGTAACAGTTAGTCTCTAGGATCCAGAAGATAGCCAAGGTGCTGTTAACACTCCTAGCACGAAGCTTGCAAAAGAGGAAAGCTGAGCAAACAAGCCTGAAAATACATTTTTGAGAAAAACCTAATAAGTTTTGTAAAACAGGGCTTTTGGTGGCTTAGGCAAACGCTGGGGCAGTTCATTAGCCACCAAAAGTGCCACTTTTAGCAGCTAATGGTTTCGATAGACTAGCCTCTTAACCATTGATAGTGAACAAAGGCTTAAAAGCAAGTTTTGGCATACAGGACTGCTTTTGGGAAATTACCAATGGATCAGGGATGTGTTCTAAAGATGAAAGATGCTGAGGGAAGCATCAGAAATGAGTCTGTTAAAGATCTACTATGAGAAAACAGTACAAAAGGCCACCAACCCTAGCTGTCAAAGAGAAATTAGTGGCTTAACTGGCAGAGGACTAGTAGCAATAATCATCAGCACTTACTTCAATTATTTAAATATTCATTCAGTCGACTAAATCTTCATTTTAGTTAAGCAAGTAGTTAGGTAGGGTTTCAAAGCCTAATTTACAAAAAACGGTTACTTTTGTTTATTTTTGTAAAAACATATCCAAGTTTTTAGGATCTGTATATTTTGTAAGAGGCTATAAAGCCTAAGGCTAATTTTATGAAAAAGGTTCAATTTTGGGGATTTATAAAACTATACTATTGTCAGCTTCTCATTTTTATCATTCTTGAATATAAGCTCTTTTGATATGATTTGTTCAGCTTTCATCTCTGTCTTTACTGTACTTATTCCTGAATATGTATTTAGGTTACTTTGAAGTTGATTAATAACTAATAGTTGTCATCCTATTGGTGTGTTAATGTAATTTGATTTATAATTACCATCCTTATCATGATTTAGCCATTTATATGCATCTGTTTTGTATGTAATTCTGCCAGCTTGATGAGTTCTCCATCCCTGCACCTTATTGTCAACTTCTAAATAGTTGTAACTAAAATCCTTTTAATTGAGTAAGTTTCATGCATGTCTTGAGAGTGGAAGGTTATATAGGTCACCTGACTTGATCCATATCAAAAAACCCTCAAAACATTTTAATTTACCAGGCATCCTCGAGCTACAACCTAGAGGAGCTTCCTGGAGTGATAACAAGATTTTTCAGCTGAGCATACATATCATACAAAAATATTAGTGCAACACCGCAGTAAGGGAAACAGAACTAGCTGCTAGTTAGAATCAGAGTCCCCCTCCTGGTACTCTGGGTTTGTATCCTCCTCCATGTCCTCCTCACTGGAGTCCTTCTCTTCCTCTATCGGCGCATCACCCTATGCTACTGCTCAGACATACTTGGCAGTGGCTGTGATCCTATTCATAAAGGGGATTGACTTTGGAGGAGCATGGTGTCATGCAATGATGGGGTCGCCATATAGGTACTATCATTCGTCATAAGTGACCCCCTCTAATAATCTCTCTATATCTCGATGAAGTGATTTTAATGTAATTTGGTTCCTCTCGTTCCTGTGAGCGGGTGGATATAACCTCTCCACCCTTCTCCTCCATTGATGATAGCCTGCTTGAGGGTGTGCTCCGATGTCTACACATACACATAGTTTGTCATCAGTGTCTGTCATACACATAAAATGGATACCACTAAGCTAGTAAACTATATATGAATGTAACCACATAAAACATCATATATATGTATGATCAAGTCCCCAGGCTTGTTCTGGGGTTCGAGGCATCTCAAGATATCCCCGGTAGTCAATTCCTGCATACGCATAGTCCTCTATGAGTACTGGTAGCTATATCCACTACAATAAAATATCCTGAGTAAATAACTGACCCACTAATCCTCCTCCCTCCCAGACCATCATATCTATCCACCTCCTCATGTGAGGCTCACAAGGACCTCCCTCTTGCACTGCCAAGTGCGGTCTCCAGGTTAATAGTCACTCAAAGAAGAATGAGCAGGAAAATGAGGGGAAATAAAAATCCCCTCCCATTGTCCTCGCATGGTTCAACAAACATTGAACCTGTGTCAAGTACATCTCGACCCACCCATAGGAGGTTCCACTTAGCACTTGCTCCATGATCTGGAGTTGCCCCCATAAGATCTTGTGCAGTCCTGATGACCCAAAAATCCGGAGCACCATCGATGCCATAGCCCGAGTCGCAAGACTCTCAATGTCGCACACTAGTATGTATAATGGGTGCACCATCATAGAGGCATAGGAGTGCCTCTCGCATAGGTCATCCAGTGACACCTCATGTGTGAGCTTCGATGTAGTGTCGTCGATCACACCTAGCATTAGGAGCCTAGTCAGAAAATAAATATCGAGGAGCATGATCTTGATCCACTCCCACTAGATGATAAAAAAAATGCATTTGGGTCCCATAAGCTCACAAACATCTCCATGAACAATCTCATGGTATGCATGAGTGGAACTTGGAAGTAATTTAGTATCCCACTACAGGATAGCATGTCCACCACCGCTCCATCCTCTAATGCCTTCTCTCGCAAGGTACCAATATCCCTTTCTTTTAATACCTCCCGTGGCATCTTACATATACACACAGTCCTTGTCAAGTCCAGTCATAAACAAAAACTCCGCTTGGGATGAGTCGCCCCTGTTCATCCTTTTTGTGTGATCTCAGTCACTTAAAAACCACGAACAGGAGCAACAGGTTCATTTATACCTACTGAATAGGTGTGACCTGGTTCTCTCCTATCTCCCCAACAGGTGTGACTGAGTTGTGCCTGTTAGCTCAGTATCGCCGACCTAGGTCACTGTTGAGTTGCAAAAAGACCACATTTTATTCCTCTTTCCTATACCATTTGACACTTTATTCCTATCTTATCCTTCCATAAAACCATTAATATTCACCACATTCATAATAAATATGGGTTTATATTACCATTTTTCAAATCATTTATTTTTGAGTATTTTGAGTGAATTTATGGTTAATTATTGAGAAAAATAATATATTTTCATTATACTTTAAATTTGGATGAGCTTGGTGATGCTTACAGGCGTATTTGAAGACTTTAACAAGCTTAAACATGACCACTTGGCCTCAGATTCGAATTTCATCTTCTAGATGTGAGCTAACTTCATGGAGAAGATCATGGAGGTGTGGAGAGAATATCTCACCTAATATTTGTTGGAGAATTTTGAGGGATGAGTTGTAAATTTGTTGGATAATTTTGAGGGATGAGTTGTAGAATTGTTGAGGATTTTGAGGGATAAGTTGAGAGAATTGTGGATCTGTAATTATGATCAATTATTTTGAATTTATGTATAAATAGGAGAGCTCTCTCCTCATTTTGATTGGAGGCCTCTCTAGTGGTTTGGTAGTAGAGAACTGGTTCATCTTTCTAGATATTCATAGATTTGATCATGTTGTAATAACTTTCATATTTCAATAGATAGTTTGATTTCTTCATATTTTGATGTCTTGGTTATGAATTAGTTGTATTGATTTTATGTGAGCTCACAAGCTAATGTTGATTGCTTTATATCAGTTTATTTTCTGCAATCTTATGATTTTCTAGTTTAGTTATATTTCCATGTCATTTCTTGTTTTTGCAAATTTAATTCAATTTCAATTACATGTATTTCTGATTTCAATCATCTAAAATATTAGATTAAGTTCAGTGACACTCTTCCCCTGCATATAATTTTTCTACATCTCACAAGTTTACGCTCTCTTTGAGTTGACAATTAAATCGTTGGATATATATGTTATAAAAAAATTTAATATTTTCCCCAACATTTTGGCGCCGTTGTGGGGGAGGTGCTAAAATGAATCAGAGTTTAGATATATAGATAGATTACTTTTACATTACACATCAAGGGAGAGGGGAAAACAATAAGACATAAGGACGATTTCACTACGAAATTTCTGGTGTCTTTGTGGTGTAATAACCAGATGCATCCACTATAGTGGGATGCCCCAAAGCCTTGTTGTTCCTTTGTTTTCGCAAGTGTGTTCATTTTTCTGAAAAGTATTTTGTTTTCCTGCAAATGTGATTTGTTTTTATGCAAGTTTTATTTTACATTTTGTAGTGTAAATTTTTTATTGCTTTCATTTTTTGGACGCCTTTATTTCATACTAACTTGTTTCTAACTTTGTATTCGTTCATTCTTTGTTTTGTACAGATTTTTGTACACTTTTTTTCTGTTTTTGCACTCATTTTGTGCTACTATTTTTCTGCTTATTATGTACTCATTTTTTCTACTACTAAATTTTATTCCAGTCAAATTATTTTGAGCATAACTCTAGATCAACTCTCTCAACTCCTACCAGAAGTAGGGATCTCCTCTTCCCAAGAAAAGTAGGTCTTGATAGCAGCTAAAAGATTTACCACTCCTCCTGAAGTGAAAGAACAATTGACATTTGAAGAATCATGCATATCAAAAGAGCATCTCTCCCAACTAGATATTGAAAGGGAGGAATAATGAATCTTGGGTGAGCAACATCCTCAAGAATATCCTGCAAAAAAATGCTGCATCAAACAATGTTTTCAACTAAGTACTAGTTTAAATTAGTTTTGTTTTTGCTTTTGTTGTATTAACTTACATTTTCTGCACTTTGTTTCGCATATTTTTATACATCTTAGATTTCATTTTGTAAAATTAAATCTGAATTTCTATTTAGTTCTGTTAGATAAATGGTTACATTGGAAATTTCATTTTATGTAAATAATCTTTACTTTCCAATTAGAGTAGGTAGGTTTAGTTTTTATTTTTATTTTTTTTTCTCGCCTTAAAATTAGCTTTGTTTTAATTTACTTTAATGTTTCTATTTGGTTAAAATTCTATTTCTAAAATAGCCTTAAATTACTATTATTTTTTAATTTTGTTAGAAATGAAAAAATTACTATAATAAATCTAAAAAATTTATGAAAATATTGGTCTCTTTTATTTTTATTTTTATTTAATAATTTTTTAGTTATCCTAGAAATAGAAATGTATTCATAATTAGTTTTTTTAACATTAAAATAAATAAATTAATTAACAGGTAAAAAAATAAATAAAGAAACATATATACCATTTTGTATTAAGAATTATTTTTTATTTAGAAGAAATTTTAAATATTTTAATAGAAATAGTTTTAAAAAAAAACAATGTATATTTATTTTTTATATTAGTCTTTCTAAAAGTTTTTAAATAAATTGTAAACATTAAAATATTTTAACTTTAAAACATTAATATATAATTTCATAAAATAAAAAGAAAACTTAAAAAAATAGATTAACCCTTTTGATTTATAAAAAAAACTGCAACCATAAACATTAAACATTAGTATATATACATAATAAAAATGAAACTAAAAAAAATAATAAACATTATTATATATATATAAATCTCTAAATATTAGTATTAATATTAAAAAGAAAAAATGAATAACTATTTTTTATAAAATAAATAAAACAAATCCTTTCAGCTCTCCATCAGCAGCCTATAAACAGCTCTACAAACAACTCTCCAAGCACAGCGTGCAAACAACTCATATGAAACTTGCAATCAAAACAAATATACAAACGATATTTCTGGGATTTGATGGCTGCAAATTTATTGTAGGTCATATGTTTCCTAGAATAGCACGGGCATGTATTTTTCGTCCCACCAAACTTCATACCTGCAAAATCAATTAAAAATTTTAAGAGTCAAAACTGAGAATAAAACATTGTATTTTCGCAAAACTAGCCCTTGAAGCTCTAGAAATCATGACCCTAGGACAATCTCGCCTACATAAACACGCTTGCTTGAAGGAAGAACTAAGAACATGCTCGCAACTCTTTCCTAGAGAGAGAAATGAGAAAATGCTCACCCTTATGAAGATCTGGGAATACCAACACGCTCAACTAAATAAGATGAGACAAAAAATACTGGAACGGTCGCTTGAAGGAAGTATTAACATTAATGTTCATCAAAATAACTCTTATGCAACCAAATTCCATTTCTTTTGGTATTTTGTTGTTTGACTGAAATGTGTCTACCAGTTGAGGGATTCTCTCCGAGATCTATGAGATAATTTTAGCTGTGATTATTTTTGGTGGTTACAGGATCAAATACTTCTGGGTTGGATTAAAACCACAATCCACTATTAGCATAGGTGCGATTCGCCCAGGATTATTCTCACCATTTCCAATTCGTTAAGCCACCACCAAACATATATCTATCGAAGGGAATTTCTGTTATGTTTCATCCTCCTTAACCCCTAGATAAGCACAACGAACCCTTTTAACAGTTTGCATAGGTGAAGAACAAACCAACGAGGAGGCAACCAATGTGCTAATCAACTTGATCACCTACATCAACGCTCCACTTGTAGGTGTGGCTGCATTTTTTACGAGCTGATTTTATCACCTACATGTACACAGCCTCATCCGACAATATACTCGCAGTCTGGTGTAACCATCCTCTGATGTTGGCGACAGTGCTTTAGCTATCTCAATGACGTGAAAAGATGATGAGGTTTTGTCGAGCTGGAATATCTCTATTTACAATTCCTTTAATCTTTCTTCCAAGGCCTAAATCTCCCCCAGATTTGGAAAAGTCAATTAACAATCCTACCCATCCAATAAAATGTTTCATGTTTCATATATGATATTGACATATATACTTGGCCCTAACTCCCATGCTCTGGGTATCATTTCTCACATTAAATATATGATCTCTGCTACGCGGACGGATTAGCATCAATAAGTCAGTCGAGTTAGCGAGAGTTAGCGGTCTAAAGGAAGTAACGACCTATTTGGTGAGTTGGGATGTTCACCTAAGAAAAACAAAATCAGTGGGAAAACCTAAAAAGGTGGAAATCTTGTATGAACGTTTCTCTGGTTCCTTCATCATAGTTTGTTAATGTGACTGTACTTATCTTTTTGTGAGTTCTCTCTCTGCATTATCTCCCATGCAAACCAATTTTGGCATAGGCATTGGTCATTATTCCACACAGATACGTGCATTTCCACACATCTCTGGTAATTAGTGAACTCTAATGTCTGGTTTGTTTAAAACCATGAGGCAAGTCGATCCTTGATCACGAAACATATTTTGTTTTTCTTCTGCTATAAAGATTTAGCATAAATCACAGTCGAACTAGTCCTGTCTACAGTTATAGTCCATTTTAAATTAGTATGACGCTGATGTTTCTCTTTTTCTTTGTTTTAGCATTGATTTCTACATGGGTAAGCACGAGAGGAAACCTTAGTGGACCATTAAGGCCTGATTACTATCTGTGGACCTATGTTACCAGAAACGAGAAACGAGAAACGAGAACGGTACGAGAAACGAAGTTTCCAGGTTTCCCACTTATAAGAAACGAGGAGAGAGAAAAACAAAAAAATTGAATTAATTAAATATTGTGACAATTTACAGATTTTAGTACTGGACTTAGTTCAGCATTTCAAACTCCAAGCTCCAACCAGCTTCACCCAGTTAATTTTAGGCTCAGAGCAGAGTCCAGGTTCGTCCAACCGGAAATTGAAGAATGGAAAACAATTCACTGTAGGTTTAAAGCGGAAAACATAGTTCTTGAGAAATCATAAATTTACCTATTTTTACCTATTTTGCAAATGGATGCTTTTTAGATTGCAAAATTTACCTATTTTGGGAGAGGGTTTTTTTAGATCTAAAATTGCATCTTAAAAGTTTTTTCAAATAGACAGGACAAGCCAACCAACATGGTCGATCGCTTGTTTGGGTGGGCACTTCGATTTTTAGTATTTACTTGATCAGTCTACATTTCCTTGTATCTTTTTACTGTTACCAACTACCTGCTTACTTTATCATGTCCCGAACAGCAGGCAGCCGACCTTCACCGACCTTAGAGCTCTTGGATTGACTAACCGCCTTCCTCCAGACAACATGAACAGATAATATAGGTAACAGACCTACCCTATTACTTGCTTTCAGAGATATTTGGAACTTCAGCTGAAATCCTAGGAAGGGGAGGGAGTGCTGAGGTACCAGTCCTTTTGCAATAGCACGATCTCAACTCTACTTGCCGCACAACCAATCAAAAATCTAAAAATTAAACCCCGAAATTAACCAGTTCCTAAAAAAACGGAAATTCGTTTTTTATAAAACGCTCGGAAAAACGTTGCGTTTTTTAAGAAACGGATTTTTGGCTGCAGAAACGAAAACGGCCATAGAAAACGGCGTTTTCCGTCTCGTTCACGTTTCTATAACGTTTTCTGTGAGAAACGTAGACCACGGTCATGTTTATGGTAACATAGCTGTGAACTTGTCGACAAGATGAATCGATTGTTTTCGTTGGATTTCAAAGAACCGTAGCTCAGGAAGCATGCATGGCTGGCTCTCTTCTTCCGCAACATTTTCTTGATTGCTTTTTTAATGTAAGTAACCGAAAATAACAAATATCTGTCAATTTTTCTTTCTGAATAAACTCCTCACCCTCCTCCGTATTAAGCGTTCAAAGTAAAGGTGAAATAATATGAGCTATCACCTCTCTTTCCTGAACATTAAACCTTCACAAGAGAACCAACCACCAGCTTCATCTACATAAAAATTTATGAACCATTGTTTATCTGTTGATGTATATTTATTGAAGAAAGTTCTTGGTAAACATAATATTGTTGTTGTGCTTGTTTATGTGTTGGCCTCATATGTATGTATATCCAGTTACCTTAATCTGCATAGCGTTTGGTATTTCTCAAGGAAATTTCTTGGAACCATCAGGTTGGACTTACTTTTACTTCTTCATACACGAGGTTCTCATATTAAGATATATTTACATATCAACTTCACTCCATCAAAATAGAGGTTGACAGTTCCTTGGTTTTGGGCTAAAGTTCTTTGCAGCAACATGTTGGGCTTACTCCTCTTTATATGTATTTATAAGTAACTAGGGGTTTTCCTTAATATATATGTAATTAGTTTCATTGTTTGATTGGGATAGGCTTTGTTCAACTGATTATGAGTCATAGATATTTCCCCAATTTGAAAGGTCTCTTAATCCAATAAAACATAGACTCAGACTCGGTTATCAGAACTAAAAAATTATCATGATGATAGAGACGTACCAAAAGGTCTCTTAATCCAATAAAACATAGGCTCAGACTCGGTTATCAGAACTAAAAAATTATCATGATCATAGAGACGTACCCTAAGAGTTTCTTGAGATCTTATTCTTTGGAGAGAAAAAAACTGTTTCTTTGCATCCACTTCACATACTTCATATTTATTGAATCATAATGTTAGAGAAAAAAAAAGCGTCTTCTTTGCATCGATTTTACATGCTTGGATCGCAATGTTAGGTCTTATTTGGAGAATAGCCTTATAGGAGCTTCCATAATCACTAAATGTAATCGGTTGGAATTCCATATTTTTATTTCATTAATCATTTGTCCATTAAAAAGGAATGATGCAATATTACCAATATGTTCGAGGTAAAATCACTTATTGAGCCCTTATATATAATTTCTCATTCCATTTTTCGATGTAAAAAATAAACTTAAAAGTTTTATGCCTTATTGGAAAATAACATATTTCAGCCATATACGTTAAACAAATTGAATCTATATTTTCTTATTTGTTTGTGCAAAGCATAGAACAGATGATGTGTGCATAAAACACTGAAATGTGTTTTAACTTAAAGGAATTGTTTATTACTTTGAAATAATTTTAACTTTAAGGAGTAACAATAACTTTAAGGAGTTATTGTTACTGAAATATCTGGTAACTTATTATTTAGAATAACATACGCAATAAAAAAAGGGCTGATGTGATCTTCTTGATATGTATTTACATAATATAGGCCATGTTTAAAACTTAAAAGATTTTATTATTTTGGTTTTACATATGTATTTGTGGAATTATGAACACTTTTCATTATGGATAATCCACATTTTATTATTGAATTGGAAAGATAAAAAAAATGTAAATGTAATATGCTTCACCTTTTGATCTTCATTCGCATTGGGCTTATCTCTTGCATGGCTAATTAGGTTACTTTATTGAACTCCCTTCTCAAGGGGGTGTAATAATTCCTACCCCTAGTTTAGTCACGAGGAGTTCGGGGCTCATACTTTACACCTTGAAGCCATATTTATACTCATTTCCTTCCTTCTCCAGGGGACGATACAACACTGGTTTCAAAGTATGCTAGAGAGCCTCTATATCCAAAGCCTATTCATGTTCTAGGTTCCTATCCAGATCCCTAAATGGGCTCTGTTCCAGCAATTAGTTGTATTGATCTCGATTGCGAACTGGCTCTGAAATAGCCCCAAGGGTTAGCTCAATTGGTAAGACGTGTGCACACTCTCTAGGTTCGGGGAGAGGTCACGGGTTCGAGCCTCGAGTCCTTTGGGGTTAGGCCTTCTGCGAGGATGGCAGGCGGTTTACCATCTCTACCATCCACTAATGTGGAGAAGTATTGCTGGGTTTCCCGTGGATATTTCCATCTGAAAAAAGAACCTTCGAGGCCAATAGAGTAATGATGGTCTTTATTAATTCCCCTTTACCCTAACAACCACGATCTTTGATTCTACACCCAATAAATAAATCAAAAGATTAACCAAGCTGTGGAGCTCGATCATATCGGAATAAATAAATATAATTTTAATATAAATGAAGCAATGTGGATATTCTTTTATAATATAAATGAAGCAATAATATTATTTGATTATTGAAATGGACGTTAATGGGAATGTTCCTTCAATTTATGTTATTTATTTTAATGAGATATACGATTATTAGATTATGGAGTGGGAATGGAGTGGCGGATATATATTTAAAAGAAATGACATTGTAAATATAAACAACAAATATTTTAATTTTGGTTAAATTAGTTAAAAGAAAACTATATATATAGAAAACAAAACATAATAATAGTAATAATAAACAAGTGGAATAAGCAACAAAGTTGCTTAGTACCTCCCTCCTAAGAAGAGATTGAAAATATATAGCAATAGGATAATTTTGCTATTAAAATATATGATAAAACAAATATAATTACAATTTGAAAGAAATTAAAACAAAAATGAATTAAAAAATGTCCATTTAAATACGATATAGGTTATTGCAATGTAGCATAAAACAAGCATATTCAAGCTTCCTTACATACTTCTAGTAATATTCTTGACTTATGTTATAAAAATATGCAAGTTTCTTTATAGACTAGCATAAATAGGAAATGATAAATAATAGCTTATAAGACTATAAATTAATATCATTGTTGTGAGAATAGTTTATTTATATTTTATTATAAATTTATAATGTTATACAAATATGCAAGTTTTTTTTATAGACTAGCATAAATAGGAAATCAACAGAATTCAAGGCTTCTTGAACATAGTCTCCATTTTACGATTTGACCTTTCAACATTTTTCTGTGATTCTAGTTCATATTTTTCCACCCAAATTCTACACAAAACTTATAGGGTTGAAAATATCTGTCTTCTTTTGAGGGAATGAGCTCTTCCAGGGATGGCATGGCTGTGAATCGTAACTGATGGAATTAGCAGACGTTGATCTGGTTCTCCCAGAGATATTGAAACAATGACAACTTTATGGAATTGTTAGTTCCTCATCATCAAGCAAACACGGGAAGTGCATGGCACATACCAGTAGATTTCGTTACCTGAATTTGTTTGGATGTCGAAAAAACAAATTGTCGCAGAGCCATGGTTTGGCACAACCGAATATGTAAGTTGCCATGTAACATCGGGGAAAA